>UCOK01006422.1:0-65685 GCA_900474325.1 Synergus umbraculus | reverse complement strand
TACGTTTACTTGATTCAAACAAACTTTTTTTCTGTGTGAATCCATTTTTTTCCTGCTATTCTTAAATCTTATTACATTTTGACATTATCCTCCTTCTCCTCTTTAATAAGGAAAATATTAATTATTAATTAATTATTAAGGTTATCGTCATTGCACCGCTTATCTTCAAAAGGAAAAATCTTTAAAGTAAATGATTTAATTACATTTAATAAAAACGATCTTTTTAACCTCTACTTGAATACCATTGATAATTTATAATTATATGTACTCTATAATTAAACAGAGTTTGAGGATATATAACCACAGAATTTCTGTTTAAATAACTTTAAACTTGTTTTAATTTTTAAGCTGGTGAGATAATAAATAATTAATAGTTTAACTACATTTTTGAATATTTATTTTATTCCATACCTCGTTTTGTATGGGTTTTAAATATTCTTAAAAATATGCCTTTGAAATACCGAAATTGAAATACCGGAAATATTGAATAAATAAATAAATAAATAAATATATATATATATATACAGATATACATTATTCATAACTTTAACCCGCACCCACATACCTAATACATATTTCCTTTTTTTTTAATTAAGAAATATTATATTTATACCTGTTCCTTTTTCAAATAGTGCACTATTTGAAAAAGGAGCAGGTGCTTATGTGGAGGTGGAACTGTCTGGAACGGACACAGGAGGTTCGTCAGTTCGTGCCATGGTGCCATTTATTGATCACTGCGCAGTGGTGCCATATTTCCACTTCCCTGGTCACAGACATTTATCTATCGAGTAGTATTACTGCGCGTATTTTTCATTCCATCGTTGGCCATTTTGGAGTTAACGTGCTCCGTAATAAAGTAATTGTGTTTATTTTTCGTGCTATTTTTTTGAATCAAGGATTAATTTCGACTACTTGCCGTCCAGTTATTATAGTGCTATTTAATAATTCTCAGCAGCGGTATCTTAAAACCCAATACGACTCCGATCGAATTACCACGAGAGGAATTTTATTTACATTTCTTCTCCATTGGTAATAAAAATATGCCATTTGTCTTTTGTAAGTGTTATAATATTAAAATAATATTTAACATAATATTTAAATCAAATTTTATCATTCTTTTTCTTTCTATATCTAAGGCTGATTTATTTTTTAAATAAATTTATAAATGTAAATAAATTTAATTTACTGTTTGAAGTAGTAAAGAATGAAAGAAAAATAAATTTTGACTACCTCAAGGGTTTTGGAGCCAAGTTTTAATCTAAAACTTCGACTTCTTTATTTTACTCAACAAATATTAAATTTGCAATTTTTTCCCTCTGTAGAATTAATAAATTGTTAACTAGAATTATGCGTACAGAGCGAAAAAATATTTAATTCAAATAGTTTTTATGTAAAATGAAAATATTCAATTTTAACGTTAAATATTTTGAATTCCTCGTTTTACGAAAAAAGCATCGAAATTAAATATTTTTTCGCTCTATATATATTAGCGCTACAGAGTGAAAAAATATTTATTTATAATTTTCGTTGAGTAAAATGGAGAATGGAATTTTTAGTTTGACATTTGAGTCCAACGCCCTTAATTAGAGATAAAGAAATTAATGTAGTGCATCTATTTTATTTTCATAAGTAGATGGAATAAAATTAAGACAAACTAATTTTACAAATTTCTATCTTTTACCAGGAAAAACAATGGAACGTAGAACAAGGAAATTTTCTAACCGTCCAGGGGAAGTGAAAGAAGAAGAAAATGATTCCGAAGAAGCCGCCGAGGTAACTAAAAACACCCTTAGTTTATATTTAATATATACTAATTAATGGTTAATATTTCTACTTGGTAGAAGAACCAGAACTCGCTTTTTATAATTTTTGTCATATTTTTTATTTCAGATTGTGCTATCCAATAAAGGTGGACCAAAAGTGATACACAATGGTTATATGTACACCTTGCACAAGAAACAACCATACAACATACGATGGCGTTGTGTCGGAAGATCATTTTATTGTCGAGGAAGTCTCGTCACCACTATAGATTGCAAAAAACCGCGACTTCATATGGAACATAATCATGGACCTGATTATAGTGCTGTCAATTCTGCAAGGAAACGATACATTGCCCTTGGAGAACCTCCTATCCTTGACAGTAAATATCAATTTTTAGTTTTTTATCCTAATTTTGCAAGACACGAAGATTCAAATACCAGTACCAAAGAAGATTCTTGCTAATATTCAAAAAATGACCTTTTGCATGAATAAGATTATATAAAAAAAAAGTTTTATGATTAATTACTTAAGTTGGATTTTTTTTACAGTAGACGAATACACTAAGGAAAAGAAGAAAAAAGCTGAGCCAGTTGCATTTATAAACGTGAACACTGACTTGGAAAACGAAAACACAAATGGGGATAATTTACCACCACTTGTACCATCAACTGTATCTGAACCACCACCACTTGTACCATCCAATGTCCCAAAAGATAACCCAGGTATTTTTAGTTTTTGGATTTGATTTAACATTATATACCTACATTGATAGTGAAAGAACCATTCAAAAAAGTGAAATGCATTCTTTTAGATTAAAAACCCAATGAATTAAGGAATTAAAACAAAATCAAAAGTATTAAAGAAAATTCTAAGAAATTTAGAAAAATTCAAAACATTTAAAAGATCGAGTAAATAATTATGTTCCCCAGGATTATTTGTACAAGTAATCACAATATCGCGATGAAATTTTAGGAAATAATAAGGAATATATTGAGTTACGCCCTGTCTGGTGTCCAATTAAAATCCAGAAAGTTTTAAAAATGAAAAAAAAGACATTTTTCAAGATATTAATTAAAAAATACTGGAGAATATAATTATCTGCTCGGCGGGTAATTTTTGTCGTCACAACTAAGTATATGCCCTTAATAGCATATGGTAATTACCACAAGAGGAAATTTTTTAGTATCGCAAAATTTACGCGAACGTAAAGTTTGCGAAAGTAAATTTGCTCATATGATAAGTAATAATATTATGATTTTAAGGATTTAATTATCTTTAATTTGAAATACACAGTCTGACTAGAAGTTCTACATAGAGCCTGACTAGGGGAAGCCTGTATACAAAAAACTAGACAGAATCTTTCCAAACCCCGATCCAAATTTCAGCTAAAATTAAATCCAACTTTCGATTCAAGGATCCAAATCCTCAAATTTCGATCTCTTCATTTTACTGAATAATATAATATCTACTATAAAATATATAGATAAGTAGATATTTTTCGCCCTGAAGTGGTTCTCATTTTTCAAATAAAATGTTGATGTTATATTTCAAACACCAAAAAGGAAACTTGAACCAAAAAGGAACTTATCTCTCTAAATCTAAATTAGTAAGAAGTTACTAATGAAATAGTGCCGATTAGTTTACTAATACACTTTAGTAAGCATTTTTACTATCAATTAGTTAAAAACTACTAATTCACAGTAAAAAAAGTACTAATTCATTTAGTAACAGTAACTAAATCAATTAGTGAGCCTTACTAAATGAATTAATACTATTTTACTGTAAATTAGTAGTTTTTAACTAATTGATAGTAAAAATGCTTACTAAAGTGCTCTCTAAAATTGAATCAGTAAAATTTCACTGATTTTCAGTGACTCTTTTCACGATTTTAATCAGTAAAAATTCACTGAGAATCATTCAAAAGTCACTGAAATTTTCAGTAATCGTCACTAAACTACTAAAAATTTCAGTGACTTTTCACTGATTTCCAGTAGATTATTCACTAATTAAAATCCTGAGAAAAGAGTCACTGAAAATCAGTGGAATTTGCCTAGTAATCAGTTCAATTTCTCTGATTCAAGTTTAGAGAGTTTAGTAAACGAATCGGCACAATTTCATTAGTAACTTTTTACTAATTCAGATTTAGAGAGTAAACCTAACATCGTTAATCAATCTTTAATAAAGGAAGCTAATTAAATAACATATATTTTTACGAGATGGGAATGGATTCGCTAAAAGACTACAGAAAACAACAGAGGGGGGGGGGTTGTCCCCAAACCACGTGGTTTTCCTCTATAAGTATTTCCGGTGATAAATGATCTTCCCGAGTTGTTTGCAGTCTCCATATTTATTTAGATGGCTTTTGAAATAATAAAAAACAAAAATAGAAAGAAATTGGATAGAGAGGGAGGGGGGGGGGCTGTTCCCACAAATAAATAAATAAGGCCTAATTTTCTAATATTTGATCAGAGAGTGATTTTTGAAACGAGAAATCGCAGCATCAATCTCTGGAGAGTGGATAATAAATTCCACCTAATGTGACCTAATCAATCTTAGCTGTTATCAGTACAAATGATCCTATTCACCCCCGACCCTACCACGCGGTCGGTAGCTTCGACTCGACCATTTCTGCATGTCACGGTGGAGAGTATCTGGACCACCAAAAGTCTCAACACCACCGATATGATGCGTGCACACTGCACACATTGACGTGTAGCCGGTCACGGTCTTTTAATGTCGCACTCGATCGATGAGAATTTGTGGGGTGGGCTGATGTTAACCGATCGGATAGTAGAAGGACCCGGGCGCGAACACGACGATAGTACGAAGATAATGCGTCGACGACCGGCGGCGTCGTCGCACATGCGCGTCCCGACGCTTCCCGAAGGGCCACCGATTTCGATTTTAGTCATTCCCGGGTTCGGCTTGAGGGAAAATCGTTCCTACGTGAAGCGCAAGTCTATTTTAAATAGTATTCTCAGTTTTCATTAAATCCCCAGTCAGTTGATTAAAAATCATCCTATAAATATTGGATTAACTACTGTCGATCACGTGAACGTTTTTAGAAGAGCAAATCCGATTCACGATCACCTTATTCCATTAAAAAAATAAATAAATAAATAACAAATTTCTCGGTCTTTGCACATACGACGTACGACCGATGGCCGGTCGCTCGATAAGCGCGTGCAGAATCACATGCACGATTGACAAAAATAGATAACGATCGCAAAGAACAACGCAAGTACTTCTTTATCGTATATTCTGCTGTTTTATAGAGGCGCGGTGAAAGAATATTAAAAATATAAAAAAATAAAGCGGAGTGCGTCGAATATCGAAGTGAAAACGTCTCGACGTCGACGTCGTCAAAGTTGTAGTCGCGGTTGCCATTCTATTATAACCGGCAAAAGCACGGAGCAAGGGAAAGGGAGAGAGCTTGAGAGAGGGGAGAAAACGTGAAAAGAGGGAAACTAGACGAAAGAAGGGAAGAAGTAAGGAGAGATTAAAGATTTAAGGGCGAGTTACCCTTGAATATTCGAGAGATTGAATTATTTAAGGATTTGATTTCAATTTCTTGTTCAAATTGTTAAATTGATTTATTCATTTCAATAATTTCTTTGTTTCTTTGCTACATTATTGAAAAATTCGCGAAAAATAAAAATAAAAGTTTTTTGGAAAATATCTATTTAAAACTAGTGTTTTTATTTGGCTCACTTTCAATAAATTACGATATTTGCAAAATTTTTTAGTTTTATTTTTACGCTTTTGCGAAAATTTTTGAACGTAATTTCACGAAAAAAATGTAGCATGTTTGAAAATTGAATATTTTCAATGATGAGTATCGGAACAAATTTTAAAATGAAAACGTGTGTACATATTATCGGTTCGGGAGATTATAGTTGCTTTTTATAGAATCGCGTCGCAAAGAGACCGGCAAAGTCGGTCTGTGAATGGCGGCTGATAATAATAGTGACCGAAACATTTCAGAACAAACAGTCCAGTAGTCAGGAATGTACAAATTTAAAGACTAATAATTTAAAAACTTTTAAATTGCTTAAATGGACCAAAACGATTTTTTTTAATGATTTGTGACAAAAAATATTATAATTACCGTTCAATTACTATCAAAAATGAGGGGCTGAGAGTAAAAGTGGACTGAAAAATTCTAGGAGCAAAACTGAATTAAGAAAACGAATTAAGAATTAAAAAAACGGATTAAAAGAGAAATAAGAAAAGCGAGGATTATATCGTATATATTATAATATCCGGTAATAATCGATTTTCTCATTTCTTTTTAACCCGTTTTTACCCGTAGCCTTCTTAACCCATTTTTTCTCCCGCCATTTTTTTGATCCGCTTTTACTCTCAATTAATTTTTAATTACCTTAAAAATTAATTTAAAAATTAATTTTGAACGAATTTCTTTTAACTAAGTTAAAAGATTTCAGTTGAGCAATCATTTCTTTTTATAAAATAAAAGAATTGTTTAGGACATATTTTGTCCATATGCTTGTTAGTTAATTGGTATTAAATTGATTAAAATGTTACTTAATCGTTATAACCTAGATAACAGCACGTGGTATCCAGACTTTCTTCAGACAGACAGTGACATAGTAAACAAGATAATTATTGAGATGATGTTACAATGTAGTTTATTGAACGTTGAATCAAAATTCTAACTCGAAGATTCAATTCCTTCATTTTACTTAAAAAATATTATAATCAACTATATTTTCAAGTAGAAAACTTTTCCACTATAGAGTGAAAAAATACCGTACACCCTGAAATAAATTTTATTTTGAAAACTTAGCAACTCAACAATTTTTCTAAGGGGAATTTTGCAATCAAACGATTTTGATCGAGTTTCATGCAGATTAAAAGATGTTGGCTTATTCGTACAGAAATTTGGAACAAGTAGAAATAGTCTGAAAGCCCATCAAACTCGATTCTTAAAAACAATATATCAAAAAATTTATAGTAGACATATCTAAAGTAAATTTCGATCAATTTCACTATTTAGAACTACTCTGGCGTTAAATTTGGAACAAGAAAAATCGATCTCTACTAAGCACGTAGACCGATCAATTGAAAAAACGAGTACCTTGAAGGAAAGTTCATCGGAAAAAGTGGAAAATTTTGCGATGAAACAGGAGCCTGAAGAAGATGATGATATCCTTTTAGAAGAGGGTATTCAACCATCATCTCCTGGTATTTCGGGTCATCGAGTTCGCTCCCATTCCCGAAGTCTTCGGGCCATGGCAAATCCGAGTGCCGTTTGGGCACATTTTGACCTCTGTACAAATGACCCTCTAAGAGCACAGTGTCGAATTTGCGGTGCTGTTGTAGTCAGAGGTGGTGCCAATCCACGACAATGTGGCACCACTAATTTACATCGACATCTCAGAGTCCACCATGGTGGCAGACTCATTGGAAGACGATATCACGGTAAATTTTATAGAAGTTGATCGACAAATTCAATTATAAATTTACAAGTTCCTCCTATCTTCGAAACCAAACGAAACCGAAAGCAAAACAGCTTACTCAATAAAATAGTCTAGACTCAATCTAGACTGAATGTATTTCACTTTTTTGAGATAATTTGTCGTTTTGTTGTTTTAGAGTTAAAAGGAAGTTAGATTAAATGAGAAATTTGAATTTGGTATTTGATTTCAGTTATGCAGGTTCAACAACGAGATAAGACTTCAGCTTCCTCGAAATCCATGAGAATGTCGTCGCAGTCCTTTGTTAAGCAAGTCAGAAATATCGCTCCAGCAAATCTTCCAGCAGGGTCAGGAAATCAGCAAAGTCAACAACAACCAAAGACGCTCGTTTTAAAAACGATACCTCTGAAAGTGAAACAAGTCGCACCGACTACTATCAAAATGCCACCTCGACAGAGTGCACAAGGAGTTCCTCAAAACACGATTCCTCAACAAGCTACAGAAGTAATTTTCATTACTACCAATTAAACTTTTTTTGATTTTTGGAATATTTCAAATTAGATAGCCTTGAAACCCTAAATTGAAACTCTTCAATTTTAAAGCGATTAATTTAAAACTGTAGAATGTCAAAATTTACAATCTTCTAATTTTATTTAAATTTTCCAGGTATGTCTGAGGTGGAACAGTTACCACAGCAACATGCAGAACAGTTTCCCATCCCTTTTGGATACAGAGCAGTTCGTGGACGTGACCTTGGCATGTGAGGGTCGATCGCTAAAGTGTCACAAGATGATTCTTTCTTCCTGCAGCGATTACTTAGCAGAACTTCTTCGCGAGAATCCCTGTCAACATCCTATTATTTTAATGAAGGACCTCAAATTCTGGGAAGTCGAGGCATTAGTTAAGTTTATGTATCGAGGTGAGGTGAACGTCGCACATGAAAAACTACCCCAACTTCTGAATGCTGCAGAGGCCCTCCAAGTTAAAGGATTGGCAGGTCCATCTTCACCGGTAAAATAGAAAATATGAAATAAAAGTTAAATAGAAATAAAATCTTGTAAGGTGAATTCTAATTCTATTTTATGCTTTTTCAGAACTCAAGGCCACCTTTATTGATTCCCCAAGCGAAACAAGCAGCGCAGCCCTTCACACGAGTAGCATCCGAAACCAAAGAAAACAAGCCATCTACTTCCTCTGGATCAGCCACAGTACCTTCTAGTCCAAAACGCGCTCAGAAACGACACACATTTGAATCGACGGAATCAAGACCATTTACGAAAATTCGACTACAACGACCTAGCTCTCCAGTCTCTCCAACCGCAACAGTGAAGCTTGAACCCCTTGATATACCCGTAAGTCCCACCGAAATGTTCCCAGATGACAATCTCATGGGTCTCCATGAAGAGGAAGACCCAGGAGGTAGTGTACAAGACTCTGAAGATCAGGAAATGACTTTTGGTAACATGGATGGCCCCCCAGACTTAACGGATGGAGAAGATCAAGACCAGATGGAATTCGTGCCGACAGACTTTTTGGAACAGGAACAGGATATTGTTGAGGATTTAGAACCAGATTCAAGTATAGGTGACAGAGATGAGTCAAGAAAGTCGTACAATAGTGAAGACTGTGAAGATGACGAGATGAATGAGAAGGAAACGAAGTCAGAAATAGAAAGATTAAATATTAAAGGGACAGAAAAACCGCCAACGGAAAAGTTAATGGGTTCGACAAAAAATAAGACGTTATAGTGAGAATAAGTTTGGATCAGAGAATTCTTCTAAAAGAGTTTGCAAAACACGTGCTTGAACGTTCTTTTTCTTCTTTGGAAATGTTTTACCTTTTCAATCTTTCATGAAACCAAATTATAGAATACGAATCGACATATTTACGACTACGATTTTCGTAATAATTGTCCGTATAGTCATTAAAATTACGCTTCTTACTCTCGTTTTTCTGTCAAGTTGAATTGTATTGATGTTACTATAGGTTTTGATTACTTTTGTATATTAAGTAAGTTTTTTCTATTACTGAAGTCTATGGAATCCTTTTACTTGTAATATGTAATTTAAGACTCCAATTTATACCTGAAAGTGTTTGCATACTAAAAAAATTTCAGTTTTGATTTTTGACAGACGAATATTACAACTTTAATTTTCATTTGAAGTTTTCTTTCTTTTTTGTATGATTGAGATGTTAATGTGGTTATATTCTGCATTTATTATTACTTTAAAGACTAAGAAGTGAGCGTTGTACGTATAGAAATGTACCTATTATTATTAAAATAAAGATTAAAGTTTACCTTCTTAACAGATCATGATGATCGGAAAGTATATTTACATTGTAAGAATATGTGAAGCAATATGTCTTATAAATAAATCGTCATCAGAATAATTTAAAATTGAGAATTGTTTTTCTTTAAAAAAATAGAAACTTATAAATTTTTTATGGTTTAAACAGCTTCAATATTTTTCCCACCCAATAATTTTTGTTTGTAAAAAACAGTTATAAAACGCTGAAAGAAAAAACAGACACAAAAGCACAAAGTTCAAAATAACAAGTCAAAATGAAATGCAAGTAATATAATAAAATGTAAATCATCATAGTGACTAGCGTGGAAAATAGAAACTGTTAAATGTCGGTACATTAAAAATGGACCGACATTTAAAAAATTTACTCTTGAAACAAAATCAAGATAATCAAGGGTAAAATATTGTACCGGTACCAAAAATATTTCACCCCAAGGTTCTGCCTATTTAAGATTAAACATTCATTCCAGAATAAATGACCTGCCTGCCTACAGACCTATATTTAAAAATTGAAAAAGAATCAGGCACACCAACACATTCACTCCACGGTTCTCACACATACTGCCCCGGTGCGAAAAAACCTAATCTAGGGTTAAATCCCGGGACTTAACCTGCACCTGAGCTTGCAGGC
Source organism: Synergus umbraculus (assembly GCA_900474325.1). Classification (NCBI taxonomy): domain Eukaryota; kingdom Metazoa; phylum Arthropoda; class Insecta; order Hymenoptera; family Cynipidae; genus Synergus; species Synergus umbraculus. The sequence continues at coordinate 55,546 of UCOK01006422.1, read as the reverse complement.
CACGTTAGGGCATTTTTCATTCATTCAAAACTGCAGCCCTGAAATCGTACACCGTTTACAAAAGATTTTACAAATTCATATTACTGATAAATTATTTTTAATGTTATTTATATTAACTCAATTAAATCAATTGCATTATATACGGTGATTAGTTTAAATGCCTCTTTATATTTCAAGTAAGACACAAAGCCACAAAAATACACTCACACGTATTTTGCATCTTACTTAATTTAAAAAAAAAACGGTGTACGCAAACATTTTCCATTGGTTAAACCATTAGTTACATCCTACTCTAAGTTAATTAAATTTAAAATGTACTAAAATCTGAAGCAAAATGAAAATACTTTACTTATAGTGAATAAGAATCTAAAATCCAGTCTAACATTGAAATGAATTAAAAAACTAGTAATAAAAAACTATTTCAAAATATCAGTCTGAATATGAATTTTAATTAGAAATCTCTCTTTCAACTTTAATTATGTAGGTCTCTTTTAGACTGTTTTAGATAAAACAAAAATTACTTTGACAAAGAGTAAGACTATTATTTTTAAAAAATCTATAAATTTAAATGATTTAAATCAAGACAAAATAATTAACAAATATATTCTTAGAGATTTCATCGAATCAAAGGAAAAAACGACTAAAGAAAATACTTATAATCAAACAAAATACCGAATTAAAGTTCCTTTGATTCGAGAATCTCACCTCTTCTTGGTCTCAAGACTTTAATTACTATAATAAATCATGTTACTATAGTTGCAAAAGGCGAAAGATGATAAAATTACATTGTAATGGATAGTCTCGATCCGAATCTTGCGAAACGTTTCAGGAAACGAGAGACCAAGAAAAGTGAACCTAATCTAGAAAATTCGAACAAATTGCCCACTCGCTGGAGTACCAGCGGTCACTATGAGATTAATCGTAATAAATTACAACCAGTTTTCGTACTAGTTCGGACCTGTCATCCCTAGTATAATGAAAACAGGAGGAACGTGAAAAATCACTTACATCAACATCAATGAAGTTTACAATGCAGATTAATCATTCCGTATATGCGTAGAAAATCCTCTTTAAAGATCCATTTATTGGTCACTGCATTCAGGTCCTTGATAAGTAATTCCGATCCGAAAACACATCCATCTGAAAAATGTTTAAGCTATTTTAATACATATATCCATAAATTTGATTAGAAGACATTGTTTAAGGTGTAGGCCTTCATTATATGTGTTGGATTCAAATTTTTTATTTCAAAGATCAATTTCTTCATTTACTTAATATTGTAATTAAGTACCTCTTCGTTTTGTAGCGTTAATTGCTTTTTAAATAGAATTGTGAAAATCAAATTATAATCTATAATAAATTTGCTGTTAGTTCACGGTAAGATTATAATAAACCTTAAAACGAAATTAAAGACACATAAAAGTATTTTCCTGATAACGAGAGAGTTTAGATCAACTTAAAAGATTCAGATTGAATTCTCTACGTTATTATTCTTCAAGAATAAGAAAATTTATTCTAAAAATAATTAAAAATTTTGAGGATTGTCTTACTTGGAAATTGACAATGATACATACCACTTTGTATTTCTTGACAATTAATCTTAAAAATCCCACAATTTGATGTTTGAGGTGTTTTGTTTTCGGGAAAAACAAAAATCCACAAGAAGCAGGTACTTCCATTGTTCGCGCATAATTCACCAACTATAATGAACAACAATGCTAAAAGCACAGAGTCTAAAAACCGCACCAACCTAACCCCAGAAAAACTTTTGTCGACCGGCTAACGTTTTATCAACATTTTGACGATTGAATACACTGATAATCTATGGATTATGTTATAAAAAAACAGACTTGACACGAAATTTGCTTTTAATTTTACTACGACGATGAAATTTTACAAACGCGACTTCATCCGGCAAAACAATTGCGAGCTGTTGAGTCATTGCGTCTTCTATTCACTTGACAGGAGCCAAATAAACATATTTATAAAAACTCTAATCAAATTTCTATTAACCGGCATATTTACAACCCGTAACACCGTTTATAATGTCGAAAATTGAGGCGAATAACGAAATGCACGTTCAAACACGTTAAAAACTTTCAACCGAAAACGGAACGCAAATAGCGGGACGCGGGACTGCCCGCCACAAGATGCACTTCTGCGCATGTGTCAAACAACATTTTTCATTGGTCGAAGTGAAAAATAATGGCCGATGCTTGGCGCGAATTTCAAAAGTTCATATAAAAAATAAACAAATAATTACATAATAATAATAATAATAACCGCAATAATAATATTTATTATTATAAATAATTATAATTATGTAATCAGAGACGCACAAGCCATGTGTGAAAAGTATAGCTTTTTTAGCTTTTCATTATATATAATTATTGAAATACGATAGTTACAGGATATTTATACATGATATCTTTATATACTAATATCTAAATAAAATTAAACTTTAAGTATAAAAAATATGAAAATGTAGTGTTTAGTTGATTTCAGTTCACTTCTTTCAAAGGTTCGTCTCCAAACCATAATTTAATTTCTTCGTTAGCAGCTTCAATTGAATCCGATCCATGAATAATTCCCCGACGCACATATAGAGAATATTCTCCTCGAATCATTTTAGGAGAACAATCTTGTGGAAACGTCTCACCAATCAAAAGTCTTCCAGCTTTTATAGCATTTGTTCCTTCCCACACCTTTAATAAACATTTAGACTTTAAATATTAATCTCTAATTTAAAATAATTAAATTAAATCATAGGATAAAGTTGACCAATTTACCATTAAAATAACAGGTCCAGAGATCATGTATTTTATATAGCTTTCGAAAAATGGTCTTGTCTTCAGATGAATTGAATGTTGTATCATTTTTTCTTCTGAAGCCTGAAACATTAAATGAATTATTATTATCAATCTTTAAGGATGTTGGAGTGTTAAATTCTAATCTAAAACTTCGATTTCTTCATTTTACTCAACAAGTATTAAATTTGAATTTTTTTTCCTCTGTAGCATTAATCAATTTTTAACTAGAATTATGCGTACAGAGCCAAAAAATATTTAATTCAAATAGTTTTTAAGTAAAATGAAAATATCCAATTTTAACGTTAGATATTGAATTCTTCGTTTTATAAAAAAAGCATAGAAATTAAATATTTTTTCGCTCTGTATGCAGTCTTATATCTGAAAAAAATTAGCGCTACAGAGCGAAAAAATATTTATCTATAATTTTCGTTGAGTAAAATGGAGAAAGGAATTTTGAGTTTGACATTTGACACCCTTAATTACTTCTAAATAATATTTTACAGATATTCTTAGTCAATTTTTTTATGGAATTTTATTCTGTAAAAAAACATACCCATGTCATTTTTAAATTCAAAAGATTGAATCTTTTTTCTTCGAAACGGCGAATAATTCTGCCTACAAATCCACGCTGTACTCCATCCGGTTTAATCAAAACAAAAGTTCGTTCTTTTGATTCTTTTTCATCATGAACTACTTCCATGGTATTAAATTTGTCTCATGAATACTGTAACATAAACAAAAACAAATTTAAAATTAAAAAAAGTACGAAAACAACAAACTCACAAAATGAATTTCGATTTGCAATAAGAATTTTTAGGTTAGAATAATATTCCTATTATTTTCATAGCGCTCCTTTTTTAATATTGTATTTCGATTAATCTTCTAGTTAAGAAAATATGATCTCTTCACAAAAATGTTCTCAACAGCTCGTTCTCAGGTTTATAACTTTTATACGCACCAAATTTCAAATTCGTGCCTAAACACGTTCGATTTTCGGCACTTCCGGTTCTTTTCCATATGTTTACCAACACATGCGCAGATCAAATTCACTCACCGGAAATCCCTCCCAAAATTGGCTCTTCGAAAACTGCGCATGCGTTTTTTGCCGTTGGAGAAATTCTGCCATTGGTCGTAATTTACCATGGAATTCAAAATCTAATTAAATTATTCAATTTTAAATCGCGCGCCAAATTGCGGCAAATGGCAGAATTCCTTCACTGGCAATCAACGCAAGCGCACCAACCTAAGCAGCCAACTTCAGCAAATTTTCGGAATAGTGAGTGCAAAAGAGTGCTACCATCATTCAGCCTTGGATTGATTCATTCTGTCGCTGTTTTTTTGTTGGACACGACATTGACCTTGCAAAATTATTGCAATAAAATTAATTTCTTTAACTCTCATTCTTCGCTTCGACAATACTCGTGAGTTTCCGTCGCGACGTACTGAAAATCATTAAGTTAGTGGATTTTTTTGTCAAAATCAGACTCAAAAATCTCGAATCCACTCGAACCGTAATGGCGGACGACGAGAGGTCGCGCTATTCTTCCTCTCATTGATTATTCTGTGTTATTTCTAATAATCTGTTTAAAAAGTATCTAAGAACTCGTGCAGGAACGAGGCGTGCCACAAATTGAGACAGCTGTGAACATTTTGAATTAATTAAAAAGTGACATTTTCCCACAATTGAACTGAGCTGCGATGCAGGCACAACAGCAACAACAGTCGCAAACTCATCAGCAAATCAGTGGTTCCAGTGTTATTCTAAAAATGAACGAAATTCAGCAATTGTCGACAGTTGGTTAGTTTTATTCACATTTTATTATTTAATTCTAACTTTCTTAATAGTATACTTATTTGATTTATGTGTGTTACTGCTCTTGAGACTTTTTTTAATCGATTTTTTTCTAGGAGAAGGTTCTTTGTCTATTTTCTATTAATTAATTATTATCAAGTAATTATCAAAGGTCATTGAAAACCACATTAAATCAAAGCCCCAGTAGTTCGGACCACAGTTTTCCCGCCTCTAAACAATTTCCTGTAGCATGGTGTCAAAATTATTTTAAAAATTATTTTCGATTTTGAAAGAGATTCTATATACCTTATAATATATAATGGTATTAATAATTAGGAGGTTTGGGAGATTTATCATCAAAAAGTTTCTCAAATTTCCTTTTTACTAGTGTTTATAATTTCATATTTTTTTATTTAATTATTTGATCAATTTATTAATGGATAATCTTAAGATATAGCTCCTGATACTTATGTATTTTATTGATCTATTTATAGTTTTTTTTTGTGGAGGTTAGGTTAAATGATTAGTCAGTTAAAAAAATCTTCCAACGTGGAAGATTCCATTATCACGGGTAATAATTAAGTTCACTTGATAGTTAATATTCACAGTGAACAATAAGATTTTCAATTAGAATTCACTGTCAAATTTCTATTCCTGTTTCACATTTATAATCTTCACTCGTATTTCATTTAATAACAAGATGAATTGAGAATGATGCGATGAAGTGAAGTAATATCAGTCATTATTTAATAACTGCTGTTATATAAATCTTTTTAAAATTAAACTTATATAATTTGAGAATCTTTATTTTGAATCTTCAGAATCTTTATTTTGAACTTATTATCTTTTTAATGCTTTTTCCCGCAATTTTTATTTTTTAGTCTTGAATCTCTATATTTTATAATTATTCAATTCTCATATCTGGCTTTACACTCCAATTTTTTAAATTAAACAGTACATCTATAAATTATTGATGATTGGTTTATTTCAATCAAAATAGTTTAATCCTGAAGGGTTGAATTATCTTAGTTTTTGAAAATTTTGATGCCACTTAATATGAATCTTCAGAGATTATATGGAAGAATAATAAGGAAATTTCCTATATTGTAAATATTTTGGATTATGGAATTATTATATTGAACCGACCTACGATGTTGTGGAAGGAATAAAAGAAGTTGGCAGAAGCAGAAGGGCGCTTTCCCCCCTTTCTCCCCTTCTTTTTCCACTTCCTGATTTTCAGGGGGAAGATGGAAATTTACAGAAATGCGCTTTGACGATTTGCCCTTGCCCCTCCACCTGGACACGATTCCTGCTGACTGCCTGGTGATTGGTCGATGCCAGAAGCTCCAAATGATTAACATAACCTACAATAAACTCGCGAGGTGAAGGGAGTAATGTTTCTTGGTCTTGCTCCGATTGACGACACCGCGTCTACAAATCTTCACAAAAAAACAAAGTAATCAGCTTACGTTAAAAACCGAAATAGTCTAAAGATCTGCGTCGTGTGAAATTGATATTTGCTGAGTGATTTTATATTTAAAGCATTTAAAGTGTCAGGCGCGATACGAAACGATTGACTGACCAAAAGAGAAGGCATTGTTACTTCTCATCTCTGGCATCATTTTAGGTTCATAAAACCTAGTTTCTTCTCAGGAATATTCCGTTAAGAAATAGTCGATTTTCTATAGAGGACATTTTATTAGCGAGTATTTTCATATCGTGAAACTCATTTTTAATTCCAAGTGCTGACGTTTGACATTTTTCGATCATGATTTATTACGACAGTTTCTCGAAAAGTCACAATGTTGTGTTAATTAACAATGAAGCCCAGGAAATTCAGACGGAATTCAACGATTTGCGAAATGGCCGAGGTCGCCCGATTTTCGTTAATATGAACCAGAATTTGCAACAGCAGGATACAGGAATTATAGAGGACGCCAGTGTCATGTTTAAAACTGAAAGTTCGTTTTTTTCTTATTGATTTATTGTGATTTATATAATATCGTCAACGATATAATCGAAATATCACCATTTTCATTGTTTTGTAGATTGATATACATATAACGTGCTAGTAAATTATCTAATTCTTTTTTAAATTTGATTTCAGGTTTGTTGGAATTGGCACACAGAGAATACCAAGCTGGCGACTACGAAAATGCAGAAAGGCATTGTATGCAGCTTTGGAGACAAGAGACAAATAACACCGGTGTTCTATTATTACTTTCCTCCATTCATTTCCAGTGTCGCAGACTAGAAAAGTAAATATATTTTTTAAATATTTTAACTACATTTAACATAATTATGAATGTAGAGCGAAAAGTTGACTTGTAGTACTTTGAGTTACAATGAAACATTCTTTCGCTCTATAGCCACAATAAAATTAAGAGATTGCATTCTTCCTTTACAAATCTCACAATATAGAAATATTTTTTTGTTTATAGGTCAGCGCACTACAGTAGTTTGGCCATAAAACAAAATCCTCTTTTGGCTGAAGCCTACAGTAACCTGGGTAATGTATATAAGGAACGTGGTCAGCTTCAAGAGGCTTTAGAAAACTATCGACATGCTGTAAGATTGAAACCTGACTTTATCGATGGATATATCAACCTAGCTGCAGCCCTCGTCGCTGCTGGTGATATGGAACAAGCGGTTCAAGCCTATGTTACTGCTTTACAATACAATCCGGTAAGTTCGGTTATTAGAGTAATGACATCAATATTGAGATTCATAAGATGAAAGTTAGAAGGATTACAATTTTTAAATCTAAATTACCTAATAATTTATATCTTTATATTTCAGGATCTCTATTGTGTGCGCAGCGATCTTGGTAATCTTTTGAAAGCATTAGCAAGACTTGACGAAGCCAAGGTAAGTTGAAATTTGCTCGACAATCGGGCTGCAATGTCTATTACAACCTCGCATATTATGCATTAGTACTTTTGTCAATTTTTCGTCTCTCCAGCGATATATTTGTTTGACAAAATTGATTTAAGTGGTAAAGAAACTGACAATTGGCGGTAAAGTTTGACGTTTTCTTGACATATTGCAAATGCATATCGTGCATATCACAGCTAATGTAGTTCTAAGGAATTTTTGGAGAATATGTTTGTTGATGCAGTTTTGCAGAAAGCTGTCTTTGTTCGCCATGCGATTAAGATGCGCGGCGCGCGTTCATCGGATATTCAACACGAACCCATGCCTCATCTGCCAATTTTAATCTGATTGTGACATTTCTAATTGCAGAAGAATAACGTCTTTGTCCTCAGAGAATTTTCCACGATTGTTGCATACTGTGTTCCATAAACGATCAGAGATTTAGAGATTTTTCTCCGTTTATAATGATGCTGAAGATTGTAGAGATTGAGGCTTTCAAGTTGTACAATACAACATGAAAGCCACAGTGGCAGTGCGCGACTTGTTGCAACATCGATATTTATTTTTCGAAGTTGCAACAAGTGTGATAATCCTGATTTCGCTGATCCTATTAAATTGTAAAGAATCAGTTTTTATATACTCTCGAGAAAGATTGTCGCGTAAAAAGATAAATTATCTAAAATTTCCTATTTTTCACTTATCGGGTTTTTTCGTGCACTGTAGAGAGGCTTGAATTCAATGATTAATAGTCTAATAATTTAAAGAAAAATTAGGAATTTTAGAATGATAAACAAGTGATAGGATCAGCTGCGCGCGATTAGTTTTAATTTCATTTACTACACGACTTTATATGACCTTTTTTTTTGTAGAGCACCTCACACATTACATGACAGCATTTGTTTCACATTGTATTTAGTGGCGCGAGACCCCTTGGCTGCTTTGTTTTTTTAGTTCTTTGTCAATACAGAAGAATTATATGTAAGTTTGATGGCATTTTTTAAACAGCCTTTTCATTTTGTTAATGACCGTGTAATGTCAAGTTGTTTGGTTCAATTTTCATATAAATATTTAATGTACTATATTTATTATTAAGTTTCTTTAGTTTCAAAGTTGCTTCTAAAACTTTCGTTGGTCAAGAGGTCTGCTGCAGCGCGGCGCTGGCGAAAACTGAATGCATTTATGAAGAACTGAAAAATAAAATTCTACAAAAAGTTGGTCGGAATTAAGTTTTCCTTTTACGGCATGTAAATTTTTGAAACATGATCTTTATATATTCACTTCATGATTGCACTCAGAAAATATGAAATTGGTGACGAGGATGGTTTTCTGCGACTCGTACAAGTAATTCCTGAGAACTCGTTAGCTTCCTTATTATTTTTTTACTTTGCAACTCGTTCAGCCACTAAGTTCTCATACAACTGAAACCTAGACTAGATTTCGTTTCCAAGAATTCATCGAGTAAGATGTCAGATGTATTGGATTGAAACGTTCATCAGCAAAATTCTTTTTCATTTTGGAATACACATCCTTGTCTAAAATCTCTTACTTCTACATCATTCAGAGTCAACGATTCCTTCGAATTTAGATTCATTTTTTTGAAACCTCCGCATTGGAATAGATCGACATAAAGACAGAATAACGAGTCATTTAAAATAATTCTTTTCACTTGTTCTCAGTGTTGCCAGATCGAAAATATTTTTGTATATTAAAACCTTCGAAATCACTTTAAATTTCTTAAAATTCCTTAGAAGTCTTTAGAATATCTAGTAATCTTGTGAATTTTTTTAAAATCTTATATTCGAGTGGTCAATCCCTCGATGTTGATCAATATTAATTAGTTTATGAAAACTTGTCGATTTGGTAGCATTGTTGACTTTGGAAAGTTGTTTTTTTTTTTTTAAAGAAATGGAGATATTGGTAAATATTTCTGAAAGATTGACGCTAACGATTAGATCCTCACAGAGTTGGTATGAGTCTTGTACGAAGTGGCTGACGAGTCTATAGCAGTAGCAAGTCGTGCGAAGAAGTTGCGCGACTCTAGGTATAAAGAAAGTTGAGATGAAGTATTATTGGAGAAAAAAGAGATTAACGCAGCTGTCTTATTGTTGTGGATTGAATGATCAACTCTAGGAAGGAGAGTTGGAGCTATGCAATTGGTTTCCGCCGGTTCCTTCGTCAAAGGGTGAATCTGAATCTGGTTATTTGGTAACACACTGTCTCTCAGTCTAAGTTTATTATGAGAGCTTGCGACCCATACCTACCATCAACCTACCGAAGGGTATACTGAAGGTAAAGTAGTTCCCGCGGCCAGCCTCTATCCTAATCGATTTTCCATACGTCCACTTTCCTTTAAAATTTTACATATCATAGAAAATCAAAAAGTCAGTCTCTCCCTCTATCTCTTGCTTTGAGATGCTTAGCTATAATTCAATTCAAATTCTATTAATATTTAAAGGTGCCCCTTTGGATCCAAAGACCTAGAAAAATCGTTGAATTACGAATTAGAAACAAATTGAATTTTATTGTTGTTGATAAATGCAATTTTAAAAATAAGACAAGACCCTCAGTTTCCTTATTCCTTGGTACTTCCACTACCTTTAGAGACTGGCCAATCGATAATCCCCTTTTATTTTTTTTAGGTATGGATTATAATGTTTATATTGCAGTCCGCCTCTCAGCACGCGCGATACACTCATGCTTTCCCCTTGAAGCGTCTTGGATTGACAGAAGATTAAAAACGGAGCAGAGATTTACAATTATAGTTCTGATTTATTAATTAATTGTTCGGTATTAAAACGCATTTTCTCTTGGCGACAGGTAGACGCAAATTGTCAGTTTCTACAAATAACTTTTCTTCTTTTTCTTTAGAAAAAGAAGAAGAAAAGGTAAAATAGAAATTTGGTGCTGGCGAGTCCACCGGACGCATTCCGGAGAATCATCAGCATGAATCCAGACGTTTTCATTGCGCGTCTCGTTAGTCCTTGAACCCTTTTCCGATGCCCTTTCCTGATACACGGCAGATATTCACAGACAAAATACACTTATACTCTTCTGGGAAATACAGATTCTTTGAAATATAACTATTCGCTTGTTCTTTTTTTATAGACATATGCTGAAAAATGAAAGTAGCTGAGGAAAATGGAGTCGTGGAGTATGAAACTTGTATGTAGCGTGAGGAAATATCACGTTTTCTAGTAATTCCCAGAATTTATTTTACAAACAGGTCGTCTTGTGCTCGAAGGAATTTTCAGTTCTTGCAAAAAAAATTTTCTATGAAAAGCTTTCAAATCTTATTCATAGTTTCAGTACAAAATTGCGGCAATCTTTCTATCTCCGGAGTGCTCATTTTTTTTTTGAAAAAAGAAATATGCTTGAGATGTTGCAATTTTCTTTCTGAATGTATTTTGCTTATAGAACTGAAAGAAAAGATAGAAGTTGGTAAATTTCATGAATTTTGTTTTGTCGGAGTCTCTGGGGATTTTGAGATAGTTGCAGAGAAACATTGCGGCAACTCGGTATTTTTCTTTGACCTCGCGGAGGTAATTTTTCAAATAAATAGATGCGGAAACTAAAAAGATACAAGAACAAAAATACAAGATCAAAAATTCATCGAGCACATTTCGAAAGCTGCGGCGCGAAGAGGAGAGGGCGGGCAATGCGCGGCGCGTCCCTGTAAGAATCGCGAATATTTCAAATAACGACTTTTATCTTGGGCTCTAGGCATGCTACCTCAAGGCGATCGAGACACGACCTAATTTTGCGGTCGCCTGGAGCAACTTAGGTTGCGTCTTCAATGCACAGGGTGAAATCTGGCTTGCCATACATCACTTCGAGAAAGCTGTGGCTCTTGATCCTAATTTCTTGGACGCATACATCAATCTAGGAAATGTCTTAAAAGAAGCCCGAATCTTCGATAGGTGAGAATTCATAAAATATTTCCCAGAAACTAAAGCTTAGATTAAAATTTTAAAGGAAAATTAAAAATTTTTAAAAGCTTTACTATTCCACTTTTGCATATTCAGATTCTATTACCTTCCTCTTGTCATTATGTTGTTATCTCTTCCCTGTATTGTGGTAAAAACTCACTGCGAAGATGAAAAGAAAGTTTCTTTTCACTCGAAACCATCATCACAATTTTTATCATCATGCTTTTCTTTTCATCTCTTCTGCTTTACTTTCTTGATTCATATTTCGCTCGCATGAATAGGTAAACTGCAACTGCGTGAAATCAGCTCTCTTTGATATTCTCTCAAATGAACGAAGTCGCTTTGTGGACGAAAAAAGTGGATCTAAAAACAGAATGATAAAAAAATTTTTTTATGCTTATCAATTCCAACACGATTTCTTCTCCACTTTTGAATTAAACTTAAAACAACATTTTACAGGATCGTAATATAGGTTGGGTAAAGGAATTGAGAAAATTTCAATTTTAGGATAAAATTTTATAGAATCGTAAAATAAATGGGAAGTGAAAATTTTCGTCTGCTCCAGTTGAAAATTTTTCATAAACCATAATTCTTTTTCAAGTTTTCTTCCTTCCGAGCAAATAACTTCATCTTACGGAGAGCAATGAAGGAAGCAAATTTGAAAACTTTAAAAGCATAAACTTTAAATCTCTAGATTTTTTAACTTTTTAATGGAGTATCGATTTTGATAAGCCAGTGTTCTGAAGTTGAGTCTCTGAATCTTTAATGGTATCGCTTCGAATTCGCATCGGTAACCTAGCTTGACGATCTTAATATCAGGTGCAGTTTATGGATTTTAGAGCAAAAATGTCAGCTTGATTTACGTCAGAATTCGAGGAAGATTTACTCGAGTGCAATTTATTGCGAATAAGATTAATGTAACTGCCTCGAGAATGTTCGCCTTTAGCAAATTGCATCTCTGAGATTCGGATTTTCGTAAGCAAACCCCCCCCCCCCCCAATCGTAAATGTTTTCTCTAAATATTTGGCAATCTTTCTTTCTCTTATATGAAAAATTGAGAAGCAAAGCTTTTAGGATTTTGGCAATACATAATTTTATGTACAATAGAATTGGAGTTTTATTACAAATTTAAGAAATCCTTCGAGACACTTTGGTAGATGAGCTTTCTAAAAGATTCATCTCGTCGAAAAAATTGTTTGATTTTAATCTTTTAAATTGGTCTTTATAATGATTGTTAATTCTTGAAGACAATTAGCATAGTTTGATCGACTGACGTTTGATATTTTCCAACGTTAGCCTTAAAGTCTATGCGAGAGAAAACTTGACTCTTAGTTATTTCGTTTGCTGAAAAATGTTGACGATAGTCCGGAGTCAAACAATAAATTACATTTTATTTAGAATTGTCAATTTAATTAAATTTTATTTACAATCTAATGACTCAAAAATGTACTATTTTAACGAACAGATTTCATTGAAAGATTGTTTAACTGAATAGAATTCATTTCACATTTTCTCTTTTATAGAGGAGAATATTTGAGGATATTCGCTAAATTGAGGGGAAACAATAACAGATAGGAAATCGCAATAAAAAAGAATGTTTATCCTGTCCATCTTATATCTTGTATTATTTTCTTTCATTCTTTTGCTTTTAGTAGATGAATTTATCATATTTTTCCAAAAGTAGAATTTCCAAGATTTCGAAAAATTTAATAAAACTCCGAAAGCAAACATTCGAAAACAAATATTCCTTTTTATTCCAACTTTTCATTTCTGCTCTATTTTCCAAAAGATCGAAAAATCGGGGCTTGTGTTTTCCGAGCTTCTCGGCCAGGTCAGCTTTGTTTTTCGGCTTTTCATATATTCCAAGTAACGAGTTCTACTTTATTTGTGTAATACGAATCGATTGTCGCTTTCCACATTCTGCAGAGTAAGCACTTTGAAGTGGAAAGTTTTGTTGGCGTCAAGCATAAAAAACTTTCCGCGAGCAATGTACATATGTCTCTAAGGCGACGAGGTTCCCGCTTTTGTTAAATTTTCTCAGAAATCGGGAAAAGGCGCATGAGTAAGTCTGCAAAGTATGAATGGACTAGCTCACGCTATCCCTAGAGTCCTAGACGATCGATGGTTTCCGAATTTCAACCACACTATTCCACCCCTTTCAGCACAATAGGTTGAGCAAAAAAGTTGTCCTACAAACGTGCTCTAAACGATTTTCGCCCGCTATATACCTTATTTACCCAGCAACTTTTATTCTTGTTTATCAACTTCGAGGGATATTTTACTAGGGAAATTGATTTCTACGAAACGTTTTTCTCTTTTCTAGACTCCTTTGCGTCTCAAGACCACTTCATAGTCTTTCCTCTATTCCTTTATTTATTTTCTTAGTTGATATTTTCCTTTGTTTTTTATCAAAAAAGAAAAAATAATAAGAAAAGTGAAATTGAATTTTACGATACTATTATTTTTTTAAAGGCTATATTTTTATGACAGTTAATTTTGAGAGATTAGACGGGGTCACGTTCTCCCAGGAGTCGTAACTTTGAGGCAATTACTTGCCACCTGCGAGTGTAAAGCGTCTCGTTTAGTAAAAGACTCTTTCTGCTTTAGTGCGCTGCTTTTGAATTTTAGGTTGCATAATTCCAGGTTATTTCATATTATTAATTGCTTTAGGTCATATATGGGACTTGAGCAGAAAGTTTGCATGAAATAAAAAGTTTGAAAGTTCCTTGTTGGTTCAAAAGTTCATAAATCCAGAAATTAAACCATTTTTAAAAATAATTTTTCAAGTTTTATTACAGACTTATTAATATTTGCCGTAAGGCATTTAAAAGTAATTTATTACTTTATACGTGGAAAAATAGTTAGGATAAAAGCGAAGAAAAGTTAGATAAATTCACTTAATTAATAGCATATCAGATGAAACTATTCTAGTAGACTTGATTTTCCGTTTTCACACATGGTATAAAATCCATAAAATTTACACAATATCACACACGGTTGAGTTTTATTACATTCCACACAAAACAAGGAAATATCGATTTTCAGAATCCGGATTAAACTGGGAAATATAAAATATCCACGATTGGAACATAAATTTAATCTTTAAAGTTTAGAATTTAATAACAATTTCATTTGGTATGATTCACTTTAGAAAGAGTAATAAAAATTGTTTTCAAAACTTTTACTTTTTGAAATAAATCACATTGTTTTCTCTCTTCTGACAATTTTATTTGTGCGATTTTGATTTATTTCTTTTTGTGCCTCAAATTGTTTTATCGAAACCGAGATCGCCTTTCTGAAGATAAAAGGATATAAAGATAAAATATGTTAAGATTTCTTAGAGATATGTACATAATATCTTGAATATTTTTTTTACTCCGGAGTCCAGACATTAGTCATACTCATTTGTCAACAAGGAAAACAATTGATTTTCTATTTTTAATTCTTGTGACGCTCACTGAATTATTATTAAAAATTAAATAAGTTTCGAGTGAATAATTGAATGAATAACTGAGTGCATTGTACTCATAATGAGAGTAATCGTGATTTTATAATATATATTGGCTGGGTCTGGGAACATGTAAAATCGCCTAGCAACGGATGCACACAGCTTCCAAGTCAGGCGCGACGTCGGCGTCGGCGTTGTCAGTTGCCGGTCGTCGCTAAAGCCGCCGCATTGCCGCTCCCCAGTAGTTTAGTACGTAGTCTACGAGACAGTAGATCCGTCCTGTCTCCAATATCATGATACGTCTAACTCACCCCACACAAAAAATAAAAATCTCTCTTCAGATAGTGTGCAACCCTTGCACCTCTTTTCCATAATTATATTCATTATAATTCTTCATATTTTCTTTTTTATTCTTAAATATCTCCTTTTCATAGTACCTGCTACCAAATATAATTCATAAGTGTCGCAGAAAGCTTTACACTTGTGACTTTTACATTCTCATTTTTTTAAAAGCTTAACTCTCGAATTATACGAGTCCGAGTTGATTTCACGCTCCAGATATTTTATTGGATTGTGTGGATTTAAAATCCTGCAGAAGCTTAGTTTCGTGGATTTCCAACTCTTTCGAGAATGTCGTAAAGGCAAATACAGCGATTTTAAATTGGTTCCTGAGTTTAGTATTCCGTAGAAAATTTTCGTGGATTGCGAAGAGGAATAGTGATGTGCAAATGTAAGAGAAGACTTAGACACGTGACATTCCGATGCAGAGAATTGGCAAGATTGACGAGATGCACTTTTATCACCTCGTTTAAAACTTTGATGTGGTGGCTGATCACCTGTGTACTTTATGTTGTCGAACTCTTCAAAAAGTTTAGAGCTTACACTGTGTCTTGTAATCTTTCTCTCGCTGTGAAATAGTCTATTCTAGCTAGTACACAAGGTAATGTTAAAGTTGTAACTTGAATGTGATGTAACGTTGGTTGATGTAACGTTAATGTGATAAATTAATGTTCCAAGATATTTATGTGCTAAAATTGATAAAACAAGTCACATTAGAAATATTCAAGCAAAAATCTCGGATAAAAATCGAGTGTTGAAGCATTTTGATCGACTTTCCTTACCATATCGGATAGAGAAAGTGATACTAAATGAACTTATAGATCCCATCAATTCTGAAGACTGAAAGTAACAAAAAAATAGCTCTTCCCTGCTGAAAGCTTTTATCCGAACAAAGAAAGGAAAGACAAAAGAGAAGACAATAAGAGTGAATTATTCTCGAAATGAAGATGAGCGGAAATCAGTTTACTATCCAAGCCGAGATTTTCCTTTTTGCATAAAAAAGAATCTATTGAAAATTGGATTTATAGGAAAAAAAGGTAAGATCCACTAGTGTCTTACGCAAATTCCTTCGACTGCAACGAAGAGACTGATCGAGTTAGTTCGACTCTCCTTTGCTCAAAGCCTTGAGAAATAGATACTAAATTACGAGAAACGTCCAAGGATTACATCCTCGAATGAGAAATATAGGCCCTTAAGGATAAAGTAGCTGAATTATTTGAGATACAAGAGAAGACAGAGAGTAGTAAAGTTAAATTATTTTTTTACTTGACAATTGAAACGAAAACTACAAGTAGATTTTCCAATTCCGGCTATTTGGAGGATGAGAATGACGCGATGGAGTACCAATGTGTCATCGTTTATACAGTGATATCACCATCAACTTCTCTAGCACCTTCTGTTCGTCTGCATCTTGAAAGCACTATTTTACGACCACCGCCTACCGGTTGTGTTGCATGGATCAAGTCCTGGATTAAAAGGTTTATTTAATATTTATAGTCGAACTACTAGGAAATGTTTAGGATCCAAAATATTCTGATTTTTTACTTGTACCAAAGGGATCTTTTGAACTCTTTAACTCCAGTAAAATTCCTAAAAATCCCTCGACCTTCACGTTTAAGTTAGACGAGATGAAAGATTTCTATTTCTGTTTTTTCGATATTTGAATAACAAAGTCTGGAAATAAAATGTTCGATATCGATTTCCCATTGCTTTTCTAGAATGTGATCGCCTTTAGGTTCATTATTGGAATTCCAATAATCATCAAATGCCATTTGAATCAAGCTCAATTAAATCGCAAAACGTCACACTAATCGCTGCTGGATTTAGAAAATAATCTCAGGGATTAATTGGACTGTAATTACTTTATTATAGGAGATAATCTTCTAATGAAATTTAAATTTTTTTCAAGCTTTAAGTTGTGCTGTTTTAAACGGCTTACTTAAAGTTGTTTATTCTTTATTTTAAATACTCAAATATCAATTTTTTGATGTTGCGTAATATTTAACCGCTCCCAGAGCTATTTTTGTCACTTTTATAAAGTTCAGGATGTTCTACGTCGTAACCTTAGTTTGTCGAGGATTGAATTGAATATGAATAATGAAGGATCTTTCCTTTTTGACCCTGAAATTTAATGCGCCTCAGCTTCTCAAAACATATTAAATAACATTCTGTTGATTAAATTTAATGATTACTCTCCATAGTATGAAATTTCTCGAATTTAATATTAGATATTTTATCTCAATCACAAAAAAAAAAAATTCAAGAAAAAAATGATCAAGTCATGCATCACACATCTATGATTTAATTTTTTAGTTTAAAGTTCTAAGTAGCTATGCGTATATTATATGGGTCAGAGAACATTATAGTCATTAATTCAATTCTACTGAAAATCGATACAGAGCGCTTTGCGGTTTAACTATGGTGTCGGACATCTAATTTACTTTGCAAAAGCGTATACAATATTTCATAAATGCAAAACACCTCGTGAGAGTAATTTTCACATGCAATTCAGATTGCTGAATGGATAATTTCAAATTGGCGAAGGTTTGCACGAACTTTAATAACAAAAGCTTGCATTTTATGGGTATAAATTTAATTTTACAGTTTCAAAACTTGAAATAAGGAAAAGTTTTATGATTTCATTTAGAAGAAAAACAAACAATTGAATATTTTTTAATACTAAACGTATTCAAACTATAAAACTTTTTAGCTCTATACTCAGGTTTCTATTCCATAAAATCTATTACATATTTGTTAACAAATTAACTTTGTAGATCTAATAATTGCATCTATAGATTACATCATTCTTTGAATAATTTTAAATTTAATAATGCTTTAGAGCTTCAAAATATGTAGAAGAAAATATTCTCTTGCTTATGAATCCTTTTAAATTTTAAATACCCTAAAGGTTTAAAGCTTCTGTATATTGGAGCTCATGAAAGTTTACAAGCCCTACATTCTTTTGC
This sequence comes from Synergus umbraculus, assembly GCA_900474325.1. Taxonomy (NCBI): domain Eukaryota; kingdom Metazoa; phylum Arthropoda; class Insecta; order Hymenoptera; family Cynipidae; genus Synergus; species Synergus umbraculus. The sequence continues at coordinate 37,391 of UCOK01006422.1, read as the reverse complement.
TCTTAGGGGCATGTGTTACTTACCGCAAGAACAAATTTAGTTACGCCAACTTTCTGCTCGCTATAATAAATATTTTTGATTAAACTAGACTGCTTACCTCGGTTTGTATAAAACAGAGGTAGATTGTCTTGTTTTAATAAAATATATTTATTACTGCAAATAAAGTTGAAACTAAATTTTTTCTTATACATATGTAGTCTGTAGTTATCACATTCTCTCACAATCGCAGCTTATAAATTTAATAAATTCTAAATTTCGCAATTGAACTTTTTAAAGTTAAAATAATATTTAAATCTCTTTTGAATTTAAAATCCAGAGTAATTTTATATTTAGAAACTGTAATTATCTTGAGATTTGAGAAAGCATTCATTTTATGCAGAAAGGAAATACAAATTTAGAGAGACACTAAATTAAATGCCAGTTTCCATAAAATAAAGGATTTCTTTAAAATGCATAAGAAACTTTATGGAAAAATGCCAGTTGGCATTATAAGATTCCAGTGTCAAGCAACATTAAAAGACAATCGATTTTCTTCCTTTTATTATCTAGAGGAAGTTATGAATGTTTTATGTTACATATGTTTCATGCGTTATAATTTTGTTACAGCATAAAAGAATATGTAGAATTTTTTTCTGTAACATTTCTCTGTGAAATTTAGTTAGAAACCATGTCAAGCTTATATAGAAAAAAATAATTTAGGTCGCAGGATAGCGAAATAGATAACAGAATTAATAATTCATAGCGAATGCGTCCTTCAACCATTTCCAATTTTTCTCGAGAGCAAAATTTTATTTGTATTACCCATTTTTATTCCATTTTCATATTATATTTTTATTCTTTTTTCGTGTAATAGAGACATGAGAATAAGTTTTTTTTATTTTATAACTCTTTAATGCGAAATTCAATTGCTATGCAATATTAAATTTCCTGTTTTCTTTGTTATCATTTAACAAGTAATATTGTTTCGAAATGATTTCCAATTTCCCGTAACTAACGTGTTTGATATTGTTATTGTTTCAGAGCTGTTGGAGCATATCTTCGGGCTTTGAACCTCAGTCCAAACAATGCAGTCGTTCATGGTAATTTGGCCTGTGTTTATTATGAACAAGGGTGAGTTTGATTTATTTATTATCGATTCTGAAATAAATGAAAGCAATTTTATTTAGAGCAATAACTTAAGTTTAATTAATACACTTTTTTCAAGCACAATCTTTTTTATTTTAGGCTCATCGATTTGGCGATTGACACCTACCGCAGAGCCATTGAACTTCAGCCCAACTTCCCCGATGCCTATTGTAATTTGGCGAATGCGCTTAAAGAGAAGGGACAGGTGGCCGAAGCAGAAGAATGTTATAACACTGCTTTGCGTCTCTGCCCCACTCATGCGGACTCACTTAACAATTTGGTAAATAAAAAATTTGAAATAATAATACATAATCTGATTATTAATTTCATTCGTTATATTATCTAAGTGAATTCTTCCTTTTCAAGGCCAACATAAAACGCGAGCAAGGTTATATTGAAGAAGCAACTCGTCTGTACTTAAAAGCTCTGGAAGTATTTCCTGAATTCGCAGCAGCCCACAGCAACTTAGCCTCTGTTTTACAACAGCAAGGGAAGCTGAACGAAGCTTTAATGCATTACAAGGAGGCGATTCGTATTCAGCCAACTTTTGCTGATGCCTACTCGAATATGGGAAACACCCTTAAGGAGATGCAGGACATCCAGGGCGCACTTCAGTGCTATACGAGAGCTATTCAGATAAATCCTGCTTTTGCTGATGCTCATTCCAACCTTGCTTCCATACACAAAGACTCTGGAAATATCCCAGAAGCTATTCAATCATACAGAACAGCTTTAAAATTGAAGCCGGATTTCCCAGATGCGTATTGCAATCTGGCCCATTGTTTACAAATCGTTTGCGACTGGACCGATTACGAAGCTAGGATGAAGAAATTAGTCTCCATCGTCGCTGAACAACTGGATAAAAATAGGTTGCCCAGTGTTCATCCACATCACTCTATGCTGTATCCATTATCACATGATTTTAGGAAAGCCATTGCTGCTAGACATGCCAATTTGTGCATCGAAAAGGTACAGCTTTTTTTAATTATAAAGATTTTAGCGTATAAATTAACGAAATTTTAGATTTTAATCAGTCATAGAAGAGAATTGCAAAGTGAATATCTCTGATGTGGAGAGTAAATCAATATAACACTGCAAAGTGATGCTCAGTTTGCCAAGTCCTTAGGGTAATAGATTAATATTAAGCCACTCGGTTGCCCTAACTTCCCTGATATGTTAGGAATCATATGCTATCAAAATAATACATAGATATTGCACCGTATAATTCTCAATAAAGTTTGAATTTGAAGTTCATCCTTAATTAATAATTAGAGATATACTCTAATTTGAAGTTATACATCTCTGGAACACCTGACTTTTTATCTAGAAATGATGGCAACAAAAAATAAAAATTTGCAAGCTTCGTGAAACGTAATATTAAATTCAGTCATGCTCGCAGTTTCTAATTAAAACATTTCAAGCTGAAAGCTATTGGTTTCGAAACGAACTAAAATCAAGATATATTTTCATGAAATTCAAAGCTTCATTTTTATTTATTCCACATTTTACTGAAACATATAACAAGTAATTATAATAAGCTTTTATATATCTAATATTTCTGAAATTCTAGTTTTAATTATTTAATGAATACAATATTATTTTTAGATTCATGTTCTTCACAAGCAACCCTACAAATATCCCCGCGAAATCGGAGCTCGTCTGAAGATTGGTTATGTTTCATCTGATTTCGGAAATCATCCAACGAGTCATCTTATGCAATCAATTCCTGGTCTACACGACAAACATAATGTCGAGATTTTCTGCTACGCATTGAGCGCCGATGACGGCACAACTTTCCGAGCTAAAATTGCTAGGGAATCTGAGCACTTTATTGATCTCTCGCAAATTCCCTGCAACGGAAAAGCTGCTGATCGAATTAATGCTGATGGCATTCACATTTTGGTGAACATGAATGGCTATACAAAAGGTGCCAGAAACGAGATCTTTGCTTTACGGCCGGCCCCTATTCAAGTTATGTGGCTCGGATATCCAGGAACTTCTGGTGCCAGTTTCATGGATTACTTGATCACGGATGAAGTTACTTCGCCCTTGGAACTTGCAAGTCAATATAGTGAGAAGCTCGCTTACATGCCGCATACATATTTCATTGGAGATCATACGTGAGTTAAATTAACACTTAAGGTCAAACGAACTTTAAACCAAGAAAAAAACCCTATAGAATCATTTACAATTTTTCGTTTGAAATTATATGGAATTTTTTTTCAAGATATGAGTAGCCACTGTAATTAAAACATGAATTAATTTGTTGAAAAAAAACTGATTTCCCACTTTCATTATTTTCAGGCAAATGTTCCCGCATTTGAAAGAGCGTTTGATCCTTGCTGATAAATTAGGATTGAAAGGTCAAGTCGCTGACAACGTGGCAGTTATCAATGCAACAGATCTGTCACCAATGATGGAAAGCACTCTCATTAAGGAGATTCGTCAAGTAATTGAAGTAAATGTCCCCGAAGGCAAGAACAAAAACGTAGAAGTTTCCTTGAAGGTCGCTGAGCTACCGACGACGACTCCCATCGAAACTATGATCGCTTCTGGCCAGTGTCAGATGTCGGTAAATGGAGTTGTCGTTCAAAATGGCATGGCTACAACGCAAGTAAACAACAAAACGGCAACAGGAGAAGAAGTACCACAGAACATTGTTATTACAACGAGACAACAGTATGGGTTACCTGAAGACGCGGTTGTTTATTGTAATTTTAATCAGCTATACAAGATCGATCCACTTACTCTTCAAATGTGGACTTACGTAAGTTGAATTATAAATAAAAGCATTAAATTAAATTGAAAACTTTGGTAGCTTTGCTATTCTTTAACGATAATAATCTATTAATTTTTTCTTGTAGATCTTGAAAAACGTGCCAAATGCAGTCTTGTGGCTGTTACGATTCCCAGCCGTTGGTGAACCAAACTTACAAGCAACAGCGCAGCAATTGGGTCTTGCACCCGGAAGAATTTTATTCAGTAATGTTGCTGCTAAGGAAGAACATGTTCGTCGAGGACAGTTGGCGGATGTTTGCTTAGATACGCCTTTGTGCAATGGTCACACAACAAGTATGGACGTTTTGTGGACTGGCACACCTGTTGTTACCCTACCGGGCGAGACCTTGGCTTCACGAGTAGCCGCAAGTCAATTGAATACTCTAGGATGTCCTGAGTTAGTTGCTCGTACTAGACAAGAATATCAGGATATCGCTGTAAGACTTGGAACGGATCGAGAATAGTAAGTAGTGAATATGTAATCATGACTATTTATAATTTTAGATTGGTATTTAAGACTTTTAAAGAAGGATTAAACGTTAGCGACCATGCCTCATGGAAGCTAAAAAGTTTACCATCTTACGGTAATATTTTTATTTACAAGTATTTATTAATAGTTGGACAATTAATGATTCATATTGTTCTGAACAATTTCGAATTGAAAGCGTAAAAGATCTTGAAAACTTTAATTTTACAATTGATTAAGTAAATGTTTATATATTTATTTGAAATAATGTTTTTTTATATTGATCTATATACACAGTTTCTATTCTTGTGTAGTAAGCAAAAACAATTAAAAACTTGAATTAACAATGAAAATCTTTGAACTTTTTAGCTTGAAGGCGATTCGTGCCAAGGTCTGGAAAGCTAGATCAGAAAGTCCCCTTTTCAACTGCAAGATGTATGCCTTGGGAATGGAGATGCTTTACAAAAAAATGTGGGAACGATTTGCTCGTGGAGAGAAACCAGACCACGTGGCTGCTTTAGAAAAGGGAGAGACTCAGAAACAAATAATGTCTGCTTAAATTCTCATCATAAAAGGTGCTTCTATAATCTACAATTTACACAGTCTCGATCAGTGGTCGAACCAAGCACAGCTTCTCGACTCTCCCTCTATATTTCTGACCTCTCGCAGTTACGCAAATATGCATTTACGATTTTTCATCGTTTTTTCCCCTTCGAATCTCGAATAATCTAAATCACGAGCGACTTCTTTTTTCTACAATAAACTGATGAGCTTAGACTAGTGTTTAGACACCGAACTCTAATTTATATACACGATTCAAATCTGACTGTGAGTCTATTGACGTTGGATTAGCGTGAAAGGACTGTACAAATGAATGAAAGCGCTCTCCTCGCTTATTTGGAATTATTTATTCTTTCCAATCTTACCGCCACGACGTCCACTCAGTGGAGAAAATTTGCCTCATTTCTTGAATCCAATGGGAGAAACAACTGAGTGGTGTAGTATATTTTCTTATCTGTCCTGAGGCCGAGTTCCTTAATCAGAATAGATCATGTCGGATTTTACATTTTTCTGTGCGATGGGTTTTATGAAATTTTAAGTAATTAACAGCGCAACCTTCGTTTGCTCAAAGTTACCACGAAGGGTGATATTTTGTTGGAACTAGAAGCAATTTCGAAGTGAAATGACAGATCTTACCACCACGTGGACACTTCTCGCCGACGGATAGTACTTGTTATTGTATAGTATCGAATTTCGTCAATACACACTTGTAAATAATTAAATGCAATCATCATTAATCTTATCATCTGAGTAGTGTGAGAAGTATGTTAAGGTCTAATGTGTGCGGAATTATATATACATGCATATATAAAATCCATTCAAGCAGAATGGATAATAAGCGATGTAAATTTAGAAAATAAAGCTAGTATATGACTAAGTTTCGCAAGAAAAACGACGTTACCGATCCAATGTACAAAACCATCCTAAAAACGATTTCTTTGAAGTTAGGCTTATTTATTTGGACGTTTATTATTTAAACACGGTTTCTATTTTTTTTTTCTTTTGACTGGCAGTTTCGGTTTATAAAAATCATGAGTTTGTTAATAGAAAAACAGGAAAAACTAGTTGTTAATGCTCGTAGATTGTAAAGGTGCCAATGAAAAATTACATAAACGCGCATTGCGTAAGAAGTTAAAAAGGCTTTGCAACGCGTGCACACAATACGTGGACGAATGTGGGAAGAGATTCTGATTCTAGTTGTTCGTTACGCCATTTTCGTGCGAGCTATCAACCGTCATTCCAGTTCACTTCAGAGAACAGGTCAGCAGGCTTGATGGCAAGCAGCGTATTAATTCATTTCAATTGGATACAGCCGTAATGCACATAGTCAGCCAAGCAATAGCGATGCCACATTTAACTCGAGCTAGCTTCACAGACTAGAAACTCATGTGATTTTAATTACGAATTTTCATCAGAGAAAACTGCTTTTCTCAATTGAATTTTATTTGGGAGATATTCAATTGCAAGAATTTATCATCTTTCGGTTAATTTTATTTTTCTTTGTAAACCTTAGTATTAGTCGTCAAAATTTTTGAACTCAGAAAGTCACTGGTGGGCTGATAATTATTTTAAAAATGATTTGTAGGAAAAATAAGGTTTTGTACAATTATACACCTATTATTTGATTAAATTACCATTCGATGATTATTTGATAGTTTTTGTAACGAAACTGTAGGCAGGACTGAAATTTTTACAAATGTACACTTTTGAGCAGGAATATTATTCATCGTTGATCGTTTAAAAATCAACGTGAGTACTCACTCTCTTTCCCAGCTGCTGAGCATGGGCGTTTCCACGGATGTATGTACATACGTGTCTCAATACACATTGTAACGTTTTTTTTTCCAGGGCCGCATGATTGGTCGAATAATCTCTCATTTTTTATTTAAACGTAAAACAAAAGGACTAGGGAGAACAAAAGATTAAAAGCAATGAATAAAAGCTCGAGGGAAAACTAGACCAACAGATTGAAGTCGCGAGAATATTTCATTTTTTTAGAATTATAAATACTGAATGGCTGAATTGAACTATTTTATATAAAATTGCAAGTTGAATATTATATACTATTAATAATTCATTTCTTTAAAAAACTTGTTCATTAATTATAAAGCTAAAAAATAAAATCTTGCAATTTAAATTTCGTGCCACAATTTAAACTAAATCTTTAAAATATGACCTTACTATTTGTGGTCTGAAGGTTTTTCATTTTAGTTAATTATATTTGTAGTAAATTCAATTTGAAATAATTAATTCTTGTTTTAATTAAGAGAATAATAAGGGAGTGACTACTCATTTGAGTAGTTTAATCAAATTAAGTGTAATGTTGAAATAGCAAAAACTTGTGCTTTAGGGCGGATCACTATGAACCGGAAATTAAACGCTTTTACTTTATCATTGCCTATTCAGGAGCACCTGATACCTGCAGGTGCAACGATCGGTACAAATTTCTGGCTGACAAACTGCTGACCGATATATATAGGCAGGTCATTCAAATTAAATTTTATCGACTTAAAATTTCTACGATTTAAATTTAGAATCCACGAATATTAGAAATAGAAATTTATAATTTTTTCCACTAGACGAAAAAAAATCTGTACTTTTAATATTTGTTAATTAAACTGAAAAAATCGAATATAGAAATTGGCACTTGGGTCCAAACCAAGTGCCAATATTTATTTGAATATTTCAAATTAAATATTTTTCTTCGAAGGCTTTCAAATACGAATATTTCAAAATTAATTAATTACAGTGAAAATGATCAATTTCAAGTCAAATTTGAATATTTTTGACACTGAAATTGAAAGCGCTTGTAATTAAACAATTTCGAATCTTCAAAACCAAAAGTATATAATTTTTAATATTGTAAAGATTATTTTTTATGCTGTAGAAACTGCGAAGCCTACAATTTTTTTTTTTATGTGAAACTTGAGGTTGCACTGAAATGGAACCGATGCAACAACTAGAACAAGAACTCGCTCAACTCGCTGCGACTTGGTGTAATAGTTTCTTTTGATCTTTGGAATTTACAGTCTTCTCGCTAGCAAAATGTTATCTGGGTTATTATTACGCATCGCGTTCGATAGAGAAGCTTGGCCGACAAACGACGTCTGGTGGAACTGATGCAAAGGCTTTTCAAGGATATCCACCAAGCCTTCTCACGCTTATACGAACCTCCCACAGCCGGTTCTGTGTAAGATTCACAATGGAAAATTTCAGCAGACTCGCATACTGAGAGCATTTTTTGTGATATGACACTATGCGGCAACCGCGGATGTTATCAATCATCACATATCGAAGATATTACGACAGAGAAGCCACTGACTCAATCATATCTTATGGAAAACGCCAAGAAAATTTAATATCCCAAGAAATATTAGAACCCCAATTATTTAGCTCGAATATAAATATTTTAATCAAATTAGATATTATTATATTATATATAGTCGCTCATATATTGTATTCCCGTATCAAAAACATTTTCATAATCTTACATATCAATTTTCGAAAAATAACTTATTGTGTTCCAAGCATTTTCACACCCAGAAAAAAAGTTTTTTTTGAATCAAATAAATGTATATTTACTACAGAGCCAAAGAAAAAATATCTTTGAATTAAATAAAATATATTTGATTCAAAGATATTTTTTCGTTGGCTCTGTAGTAGCAAATATACGTTTATTTTATTAAAAAAAAAACTTTTTTCTGGGTGCAGGGTGTCTAGCGGACCGGGAAATTGGAAAAAAACCAGGAATTTTATTTGACCGAGAAAAAAACGACAAAACTCCGGGAATTTCATTTAGGACCGGGAATTTTTGGTATTTTATTGAAAAATCAACTTTTCTCTACTTTATCTTCTTTTTATTCCATTTCTGCTTTCTGCTTTCTGGAAATTTCAAGGAATTAAAAATTTTTTTGGGGAATTTCCAGGAATTTAAAAATAATTCCAAAGATATCTATGATTAAATCAAAATTTTTTGTGTAATTTGTAACGATTTTATGCAATTTTATGAGATATTTAATCATTTTAAGGGAATTTCAAGCGATTTTTATGATTTTTAAAAGATTTTGTAGAATGTAGAAGGATTTCGAAGGTTGTTGTAAAATTCGGATGGATTTCAAACGATTTTTCTGTTTTAAAAGATTTTGAGAAATTTTTAACGATTTTATGGACTTTTATGAGATTTCAAAAGGTTTGTATCTTAGGACTTTTAGGGGATTTTTAATGTTGTGGAATTTCGAGAAATTTCAAAGATTTATAGAAATTTTAAGGGATTAAAAATATTGTTGTGGAATTTTCAGAAATGTTAATACAATTCAAGAGAATTTTCTGCTTTTTAAAAGATATTGTCGACTTTTTAAGGATTTTGTGGAATTTTATGAGATTTTTAATAATTTTATCGTATTTCAAGGGATTTTTAAAGATTTTGTAAAATTTTAAAGGATTTCATGGAATTTTATGGGATTCCTAATCATTTTAACGGATTTCAAGAGATTTTTCTGACTTTTAAAATATTTCATGGAATTCGATGAGATTTCTAATTTTTTTAACATAAGATATTATATTAGTATATAATTATATTATATTATATCTTATATCTAGAGGTATATTAGTTTCCATTGGGAGAAAAAAATCTTTTGATTATTGAATATTTTTTTAAATAGAGAACATTTTCCGGGTATTTATTGATATACTGAACTAAATATAAATTCCTAGTTTCGAATTTTTCAGGTGTAAATCTTAGAATTTACAGGCCACTTCAATTCGAAAAATAATTTCGGCTAAAGAAAAAATTATTTAAGCCATAATGTTCAGATTTTGACATTTTACGTCAAAATTTAAAGATATAAATTATTGCTTAAATCTTGTGTATAATATGTGGTACATGATTAGGAGTTAATCAAATTTTTCTGTGTGGATCAAGAAGAAAATAAGTTGATATTATATAAATAAAAAAATAAAAAATACATATAAATGTTATATAAATAAAGAATTACATTTGGCGTCATACGTGGAACTTTGCACCACGTGTTTTTTCCACGTGAAATTTGGATGTAAATTGTGAATATTTCAAGCAAAATTCTCCCTGAAGTTTTCATGACGAATTCCACGTGAAATGTTCCAAATTTACAGCCGAATTTATAGCATGTATATGTTTTCACCTGGAAAAACTAAAGAACTTTTTTAAAACGTCCTAAAATCGTGCTATCTCAGACCAAATTTCGTTCCAAAAAAACGCTTCCTAGACGTTCTAAAACCCCTCTTCAATTTTACAGGATAATTTCCTTCTTTAAAAAAAAATCGATTCTGCTCTTTTCGGCCAGGGCCAGAGTCGGAGCGGGTGGTTCGACCTCCACCCTTCCAAATTATTTCCCCGGGAGTAGGACAACCTACTGAGTACGGAAGGGCGGGGAAGAGAAGAGGGGAGATCTCCCAGTTCCCAAAATTCTTGCTCCAGTTAGAGAAAATCATATTAAGGCCTCTACACTGCATGCTTTTCATCAAAAATCACAAAGTTAATACAAAATTATTCAATTTCAATTTTTTAATTCAAATATTTAATTTCAATTTTGGAATGCCTTTACACAGTTTGATCTTATAATATAAATTTCCTTCAATCGTTCATCTTGAAGGATTTGAAGATTAAGACTGTTCAATTTAGTATATGTCTGTTTAAAATGTTTGCAGTCTTGAATGCTTAGAATTTTTAATTCAATGGTTGGTCGATCCCCCTTGTTTTTATCATTATAGTCGCGGAAGAATCATAAATCTTAAATAGCCATGTGAAACACCTATGTATGTATATATGTTCACATCCGGCTTTATAGGTTTACGTCGAGGCCTTCAGTTCAGCTTTAGGCTACTCTCCCTCAATTTCTCAGTAAGAAAAAAATAAGAGGAGTGATGTACCTGGAAAGCGAGAAAACCATTGGGTCCAAACTTCCATACCTCGCAGAGGACCAAGGACAACCCACCATCGGTCGAAAGACCCTCCCTCTGTGGGTGTGTTATACATGGTGATTTGGGAAATTCGCAGAAATGTGCCTCCACCAATCATAGGGTCCAAAAAATGGCGTTCATTATATGCGAATCTTAATTTATTCCCTTATAAATTGCAGTACATTTATTCAAGGGGCAATAAAAAGTTGCAATATTACCTTGTTATATAAACATCGTATTTTTTGGATATTATTTTTGTATGTTATGTACTTTGTTTGTTAAATGCAAACATATATTTTCTAGTAAATGAAAAATATGACAAATATTTTCCCTTTTAATTCCTTCAATGTGAAAAATAATGAATGTTGGATAAGCTTTGAAATGTTTTTAGCCATGCATACAAGGGCAGTTCATAAATAGCTCTCAGTTTTCATCGGAAGCAATAAAAAGTCCCTTGTCAGTGAGAGCAGGTTGTAAGGGCGCTGGGCGGTTAAAAATATAACCGCTTTCTCTTTTAACCATTATAATAATAACTATAATAGTAACTATAACATAACTACAATATAACTATAATAATAGCACTCTAAGAATTATTGCAAAATATGAACTGAAAATTATAGAGAAATACTAATGAAATTGTTCTTTTTCTGTAATATATAATCCTAATTTATTTCGTAACTTATCATCTAAGAAAATTAAGATTTTTCTGAATTATTACGAAATATACCAACTGAATTCTTTTTTAAATGACATGGAGAGCAAGTGAGATTTATTTCGGTGATGAGAGGTGCAAATTGGATATAAGGGAGACTAAAGAAGGTGGTGTCGTGGAAAATGGGTTGACAGTATAAGGACAAGATGAAGAACTAGGACGAGGTCGGATTTCGTCGGATCCAGGGGATGAAAGCCTCAAGTGTGTGTTTGAGTGGCTGTACACTATATATATATTTATGTATATGTATATATATGCTCTGCAAGTAAATGTATATGTATAGTAGAGACTCCCTGACTTTATTTGCAGCAGCTGTATATAAAACTCGCAGTGTTCGCAGTTTAATTGCCTTCTTGTAACCCAGAAAAAGATTTACTTCCATTCCCTGTGAGAGCCACTGTTATATATTTTATCTTTCTCACTCTCACTAGTTTCCACTTTAATTGCATTATTCCACCCAGAAGAAATGTGTTTAACGATATATCTACGAATGTGTTGCATAGTTTTCTCTTGCAGAGAACTACGCCTCTTCTTGTTCAATATTTCCTGAAAAGGGTTCCAGCAAGAATAAAAATAAGAATATAAGATTAAGAATATAAGATTGAATAAGAATCACTGAAATTCAATTAATAAACGAGATTATTGTGGGCATTTTTCAATTTCAGGGATTTCAGGGACTTAAAGACTTTTCTTTATAAAAAAGTGTCCCAATCGAATATTTTTAAGACGATGGGATGAATATTTTCTTCATGCGGCTCGATTTCGATTATAAGAAAGGACTACGAAATTGGAAAGTTCTGCTAAAAAAGGAGGTCAACCTATTCCAATCTCTCTAATAATATTCCATCTTCTTTTCGCAGTAAATTACTGTTTCTCAAAATATCCAAATCCCAAAGCATACATTCCAAAAATCATTCAAGGCTTCTGAATCATTAGAATTTTGTATATACTTTTCAAATAAAAACATGTATATGTATATGTTATAATGAAACATGTATATGAAAGCTTTTATAATCGAAAAAGTAATCGAAAAGTCGAGTCAAGAAAAGTTTCGATAAATAATTGTACATAAAAAATGAAATCAACACTAGAATAAAGTGTGTTATCCAAAGTGGACCTTTCCTAGTGTCAAACATATATATATATATATATATATATGATATATAAACCCGGCTGCGGCCCATTGTGCAACCCTATAATATATACTCTAACCCGGAGGTTAGTGTAGCGTGGCTAGAGTATTGATTGCGCAAGACGAGGCCACCGCAGGGTGAAACTGGGTCGAAACCACTCTTCTGAGCAGGAATTGAAGGGATGAGGGAAGAAAGAGCGACAGCCGAGGGGTTCAAGGGGTATATTCAAGGGGTAGAAGTCCAGGAGGTGGGGATTTGCTTGAAGGGGTCAAAAGGAGGAAATGTGCTGCGAGGGTTGCAGGGGTTGCAGGCCAACCCACCCCACTGACTCGCCTCGCGTTTGCGTTTCGCGGAGTTTCTACCGTTTCTAGCGTAGAGGGATCCTTGACATAAATAATCAGTAGTGGAGCACATCGCGGTGCTGGTCGTCATAGCAACGGCATCGATCGCATGCCAGCCCTCCTCTGTGAAGCAGGCCAACATTATCTTCCTCGTGTAATCCCTTCCACCCCTCTAACTCGCTTTCTTCATTTCTTCCTTCCTATACCCAGTTTAGGGCTCTTCCTGACACAACTCCTTTCTACGGCAATCCCATTTTCATTTTATATATATCATTCTCGAGACGGAAATTAAAGAAAAACATGTCTTCCGTTTGTCATTTATTAGCGGTATTAGATAATTGTGTTATAACATGATGCAGAGGGGGAAAAGGAGTTAATGATGAAGATGATGTGAAGATTTGATTCCAAATTCCCTACAGTCGTGTCTAAACATCTAAAATGATGAAAAACATGTTTAATGCCATCGTTTCCGGAAGTCGGGAACGTAGAGTAGCCAACTAATCGTAATTATATTCTCTTGATTAACATATTATAGGAACTATATCCTTTTTTTTTATGTTTATCGCTTCGGTCTTCTATGGTACCACATTGCCCCATAGATTGAGCCACATTCAACGAATGGTGAAGCACTTATGCTTGTTTTAGCTTGTTTTAGCACCTAAATCGTTTTTCAGAGCAGCTTCTGGGTTTTTCGCTTGAACAGATGAATACACAGCAAACAGATACATGTATACTAGTAAAAAGACATGTATTAGTAAAAATACGTGTACTAGTATATTCTCTTCTCATTAGGACCTCGATACGAGTTTATCTGGCGTTTAGAATCATCGTCAGGTTATTTGTTAGCGGATAGTTATAGAGTTGGTCGGAGACTATAAGTATATAATAAGCTAATCTAAGGGAACCTTGGGCCTCACCCATACAGTGCCTTATCGCCAACTATCGCACTACTGGCTACTTAACTATAACTAGTAACTACATATTATGATTGTCCGTGTGCTACTCGCAACGGTTACCATTCGTTCTTTCGTTATTCGTTCGTTGGCTGGCAAAACGACAGATAAATTCATTCCAAGCGGAACTGGCGAAAAGTGAACGTGCTGATCTCAATAGAACGTATTAGGGTTATCGAACCCAAGTCATGTCAATGGATTTCTTCACCTCACTATTAAAAATTGCTCCTGAGTCCTGCGAAACTAGTCGATTTTGCCCTCGTTATTCTTTAACATTGCTTTATTTTTTTTCTACACAGTAAACATTGGTATTAAATATTTAATAAACATGTTCATTCAAACATATTGATTTGCAGTATGATTATTCAGTTTATGATTAGTTCTATGATTATTCGCAAAACTCTTGGAATTTTAATTAGAGAATTAATTCTATGACTAAAAAAAAGAGAATGAGATTTTGGCGAAATTTTTGCGAAACATGAATATTCAAGATTTAAATTAAAGTGCTTTCTGCTTTCGAGTGTTTATCTTCTCAATTTACGTCACTAAGTATCTCGAGTGTTCTGTAAAACGAAACATTTTTAGTGGTTTCTAAATTTAAGTGTCTTCTATAGATATTGGGTCTCATCAGTGGCGACTGTCCTTAATATATTTTTGGGCTTGTAGAATTTTTATATTATCAAAAACTCTGTTATTTGAGATACTGTGACTTCTTACTGTTTAACAAATTTTTTTTATCGTCCAACCTGACGAAATGTCGACTCATTCTCAAATTACAAAACAATATTTCTCTTGGCATGCTCTAGCAGTTTCTAAAGAATATTGGAAATGTGAATTATATAAGCAAGATTTTTTAAAATTGCATCTTGTATTTCTTGGGTGTAATCAGTATACAAAGACCGTTTCGTATAATAAGAGATAATTATACCTAATACTGAGAAATCAGAAAGCGATAATTACAAATGATCACTTAGGCTACACGTAATATATTTTTCTTTTCTCATTACGAAAAAGTAAACATTTATCTAGGCCTTGATATTTACATTTAACCATTTGCAACCGAAGATAACTTTACACCTCGTCTGTGAAAACCGGTGTGTTTCTTCCGCGTTTAATTTTCAAATTTCGAGTACTCAAAGTACTTCCTGTATAACTTAAAATCTGAAAACTCTAATTAAGTTGGGATAAATTCAGCAATTTTGAAATGATTTGTTAAAGTTTTGTGTATTTAGCCCTGAGTGCTGACGAGGGCTCAAATAGTTGATGTTAATATATGAAACGAGCGAGTCGAACCAACTCCAAACTAGGCAAACGAGCAAGCCTAATATCGAAGTTCTAAGCTGACACACCCTAATGTCGATCCATACCCGCATAGAAGGAACATAAATAGACTAAAAGTGTTCAAACTTCACTCACATATTCCTCAATGTCACTTTTACTATTTCTGTTACTGAAATATAGATTTTATGGATGCATAAATGTGTAAACTTCACAATCAAATAGATATAATATGTGTAAGAAGATTTCTGCACGATTAAATTGATTGTACTGACGAGCACATTTTAATACCACTAACAATACTATAAAAGAGCAACGATGTAAGTTTATTTTCTATTTTATAGCTCATTCAGGTTTCATGATCTCAAATTACATTTATATGTAAGTAATAAATATAAAGAGACTTAAATTGATGTACAGATGTATAAATCTTTACATCCTTTTGAGATTAAGAAGGTTGAAGGTTACATAATATATATATCACATTTGCTTCATATTAATTCTTTAATGAATGGAATTTCAATTATATGTTAAAATATCTTTAAGATAAACAGCCTTTCCTAATCACATTCATAATTTTCATTCATAAATATCATTAATTAAAAATAAACATTTTATACTCTGTATTAATCTTATTATTAACTGATATTACACCTTTATTTTTCAAATAAAAATTTTGTTTTGCATATAACTTGAATTTGAAACATGCCTTGAATATGATTTATAACTCTTTTCTCCACAGGGAAATAAAGCTGAGGCGATATTGCACATCGACGGGAAATAAAATTCATATTCCGAACCTAATTTATCTTTTGCATTAGATTTCGATTTAGGCATCCAGGGCAAAGTATATCGTTGCACTAGTAGACATAGTAATAAAACGTGTGCCAAATGAAACTCGTGACTTTTACGCAAACGTAAACGTCGACCTTCGACGACTACATAAGCGCAACTAACGTTGGTTGCAAGAGACACATTTTTTCGTCATGTGCAACTTACATTAGCCACGAGATAGCTTGCGTAAAATTACACAATCCTTATACATTGACAAAAATTAATCTGAATGAAGTCTTTCATTTATCGTGCAATTCATTCTTTTATCTTAAAATTGGCATCAATTTCACCTTTTTTAAACAAGAATCGTTACATTTAATCATGTAACAACTTTCAGTGAATTCTCGTTTAAAAATTGATGATTTCGAATATTCCAGACTATTTTCCAAATCAATTCCTAAATTTGAATACGTTCCTTGACCTCTTATATTTCTGATGGTGAGTAATACGAGGATACGTAATATGCATAATTTTTTAGCAATCTCGATCCGTATATTTATTCTCGTATAACTCAAAACATGATCTAGAAGACAAACTCCTTTGATATATAAATTGTATATGAAACAAGATACGATAAACGTATCTTTTCACCATTTTTTTGAACGTCGATTACTCTTTCATTTATATGGACGAGCGCTTTCGGTCTGCGGCATTCCTGGCGTTATATACGCAACTTGGCGAGCAGCCTTAGAAAGCTATTTGTAGAATCTACGAAAAGTCTGATTCATTGATGCCAGGCTGTCTTCCAACGGATAAATAAAATATTAAACACTCCAAGAATTACCGCAGTTCATGTATATATCGACTGTAAAACCATCAGCATAACTTTTTCCACAATATATATATATGTGTATATATATGCAGAACGTGTATGCATTTTTCAATCTATTGATCTAAAGTCTACTTTCATGAGGCTATAAGTACCCTCATAATCCATGCAAACGCCGAGAAAAAAATGTATTTTCAAAGCATTTCAACTTTTCACCACATGAATGCGAGTGTGTGCTCGAGATCAAGAGGCAAAATTAACGATAGCTCAACATTCTGAAAAGTCACATTGTAATGCTTTTAAGGGCATTTCTATATATGCTATAAAGAAAAAATCCAAGAATGAAAAATGTTCTGTCATCCCTCTATTCCTCCAAAATTCCAAATTATGATTTTTCTTTTATTTCGAGAGCTCTTCGTTATTTCTGTTATTCATTAATTCATTTATTTCAGGACCCGAAACGAAATGCTTGATCAGGACAACAGAATTTTTTTATCATTCTCCACGTACTGCTATTTAATATACATGATCCATATTCCAGTTTATAATGCAAATCGATCAGTCTAACTTCAAGTTTAATGCCTCAACTTTTTCTCATTCTCTCCATTCTCACACACATTTTACATGTGCTAGACCCGATGGTCTCAAGCGTCTCAAGTTTGTCGATTCCCATATGAGGGTGTTATCTTATACGTGACGTAACGACTTCCATATTTCATGCCAAAAAACTCATGTTCGCATTAAAATCCGATCCCTGGCCCCGCCTCCAGTCTTCTATAGTTACGAGTTGTGACAGTCATTCACTTCCTAGCTCTCCCGTTAAAACATCGTTTCCTGAAACTTTTGTTCGACTTTTGCCAGTCGGGAATGTAATTTGATTGGGAGCCACTCTCGAATCCATTTGGTTCCAAGAAAGATAGAAACGGGCCCTTTCGACCGCACTATTCGACTTATTAGATTTTCTTGTTTCTCAGCAAATGCGGAGAATTCTCATTAGTCTGGAAAGAAGTAGAAAAAAATCTCTATAATAAACCGACCGCGTTTGCTTAGCCTCGGGATTCTGCGCGTTCTCTGGGCTTGATACTCGGGTACGATATGCTCAAGGTTGAAACCCCCTCTTACCAAACGTTACGTAACACAGCATATAACGCTATATTGCTATATCACTATATCACTATCACTATATATATTTATATAATATATATACGTATAGTCGTGTGCGTACGCGTCAGATGTTATAGGTTCCAAGTACTATCATAGTATTGTAGTAACCACACACGTGGGAAGATCCAATGATTACAGAATCATTGCGTCCGGCGCAAAAGGCTTTGAAAAAAGTATTTACAATCCTCGAAGTCATTTCAGTTACATAAGTGATTTCTGATAATCTAGTGCATCAACATTTTTAATCGCATTCATGTTTCCTATAAAATTCAAAATTAATGTATGTATAATACTGGAGATCTATTAGAAATATTAAATTCACCTTCCATTCACGTAGAATTCACATTGAATATTATATAGTTCCATCAGAATTCCAGAGAGCAGTTTGATTAATAATTTATTTTTAGTTTAAGAAGCATGAATCAGGTCATTTGTTCTCCTACAAAATATGAAAATAATTTTATCTCATAACGAATATAGTATTCCCGAGTGTATTGCGGAACAATATAATGTACAAATAGTTATTTAAATACAATATAGAAGCTTATTATTCAGAACATATTTTTAATCATACCACGTTTTCAGAGGCAGAATCGAAATTTTGTTTGCCTTTATCTTTTCAGACGTTCAACCGTCGTGTGTATATTCACTGATATCTTGAACTGTTATTTTCTTACATATCTTTTGTCTGGAAGGAAAGATATTTGTGATACTCTGATTTGATAACAAGAATTGGAATAAAATACCCTTTTTAGATTAGATATATGCTACAAAATCAGGTTATTGTAGGAATTACGATCCGCCGAATTATGTAGTATCAATGAACAATATATATATACATAAATAGTTGAACTATTACCCTGTCGTTATATATGCATGCATAACTAATGATGGTATAAAGCATGTATAGTACTGAATGCATAGGGGTACAAAATGTAACTTTGCAGATTGTATTATGCACGTTGATAAGGCTAAAGTCCCATAAAGAGTATAATATCATTGTAACAGTTACATTTCTAAACAATCTAAATATTTATAAGTACTTCACGTTGAAATATATAATGTTGATTCAATTGTATGCAATATATGCAAATTATCACGGATAATCTTGCCTAGACATTTGTTCCTACAATAACTGAATCTCTGAAAACAAGATCCATAATGCTGTTAATGCAGCAATTATAAAATTTTTTCCTCAAATCTCGTCCTTGAGAATGGAGGCCGATTCAACAGACTTTACGGAACAGCTCTAATACTCGAGATTCGATATAATAGCTTGAAGCGGCGGCCAGACACGCACGGTTGATTACTTATCTTCCTTGTTATGCTGTGCAAAGAATCAGAAATGCACTATATGGGTTGAAAGATACACAATTGCACGTACGTGCACGTGAACATTCGGCCCGGCAGTATTATCAAGCGCAATAATTTTAAACACTGCATCACCCGGGTTTAAATAGCATTCAGACGCGTTTGCACGCCACGCGCACAGCCTTTTATTCTCCCTTTGGAAACTCGTTTAAGAAGAGGAAATTACACCACAATTGCGGAAAAATTAGAAGCTTATCTGCTAATATTAGTTGAGATGTGATGGTTTGTAATAAATCTTCGCTGTAAACAGTATGATACTATCTTTAAACAGTGCGCGTTGTATAAGATTGGCTATTGAAGACATAACAATATCCATTTGATGGGAAGCTCAACTCGCATCTGCGGCCAGCATCAATCGATGATAATATCGAGATTAATATACTGAATTTAATTATTAGTACTGTAATTATAACGCAGTGTGAGATACCTCTTGTCTAACAATCATGTCTAACAAAAATCTTACAATATCGTATTATGGTGTGTCCTCTGACCTAATCAAGAAAATAATTACTCTCTGATCACTTGGATGATTAAGAAGCGCATTGATAATTATTTTTATCAATAGTTTTTATTCAGCATAGTTTCCCATAATAATAAATTGAGGAGTCAAACACAAAGACAGATTAGCATCAACCATCGGGATAAATATACTTCTTCAATACCAACCAAGCCCATATGAATTATACCTGTATCAAACATAGACCATAGACCATAGACAGTAGATCGTTAATGTAGGAGGAGATTACTGGCTTCTAATGACAGGTCTAAACAGATAATTCACGACAGATCCAAAAGCAATTTATTTGATAGATAACCCTTCCCTACGTCAATGAATCAATAGTGCAATTACCATCTAAATACCTCCACACAGTAGTCCTGGTACACAAACCAGAGTCTATGATCTATAGGCACCTTATTTGAATTTCCCATCATTCTCCTTTTACATTTCTGCTTTTCTACAAAAGTCTTACCGAGAGTCTTACACAGAAGGAAGTTCTGCATCATCAGCTTGGAAAGCACTATATATCATATGCTAACTTAAGAAATGCTTTGTTGGTGAATTTCAGGTAATGAATTAGCTTCTGAAAGAGATGAACACCTGAATCTGAATTGAAGGCACTTGTTTGGGATGATGGTGATATAGGAAGAGATATGTTGCAGATCTTTGGCGCCAATTCTGCCACAGGAAGGAGCCTGGCTTCTCCGGAAGATGAATCTCCAAACTGAGAATCTGAGCCTGTTCACGTGAAAACGAGATGACGGGATCGTGTCTTATGACGTCATAACACCATCGAAGTGGCAGGAGTGCATACATAATAAGAACCACAGCCTGGCAACTGCCTACCTAACAACCTACCAACGCGACGCTTGGCCGTTCCGATCTCCGATGCAATGTCTGCCGGTTCCCATGCTGAAATTCCCCCTCTCTCCTTTTACTACTCTTTCTCCTTTTTACACATACATAGACACATCTTCTGTAAAGCGATTTGCTCACTTGAATGGTTGGATAGATCTTGGTTGGTATTAGAAAGACAAAAGACCGCCTCAATCATCCCCTCTTGAGTCCTATCTGTTTCCGGAAGTTGCACCGCGAAGAATCTCGCAAATATCAAGGACAAGCTGAATTACTGCTGAGCCGAAAATAATTGCACAGCAGAAGCCAGAAGTGTTTCAGATTGTATGCTAAAATTGGAAAATTGGAATAGTATCGCTATATATTCGGATATATCCGAACTAAATGGTTTTATTCCGATCTAATCCATAGTTTTCAATCCGAAACTTTCGCCATGGCTTTTATATTAACTGTTAAAAGTGAATTTAAGTTAATTTTAGTTAATTTAATTTAATTCTTTGCAGTATTAGTCGATAATACTTGTAATCTTATTAAATGTAGCTTCTGTCAACTCGAGATAATTCGTTCCAATTATGCGGTCAACATTTCCTTTCGAGATAAAGTCTTTAAGGATAAGTTATGAATTCTGAATCATAATTTGCTTCTTTATGTATATATTATACGTGTTCGGAAGATTAGACAATGCTGCATAAAAATTTCTTAGGGAATTACGACTATGAGTGATATGGTAGTTGACTTTTGCTCAGAATTCTGATTCTGAACTCGTAAAAGTACGTTTTATTCACTAGAACTAATATGTCGATATTAAGACTGTTCGATTATAGAAATACGATAGAAAATACTTTCATTTATAGAAATTTGATCTAAATAAAGAATTTTTGTGAGATATTACCACCGCGAGACGTGTCGCCTCCCACCTTAATTCAGGATAGAAAGATTTTATTTATTATTTATTTAATCTCTTACAACTTCAAGTCATTAAAAAATCGAATGTAGAAAATCTTAAAAAATTTGTGAAATCCTTTAAAATTCCACGAGGAACTTTAAAATTCCTGAAAATTCTTTGAATTATCTAAAGTTCCTTAAAAATCTCTTAAAATTTCATGAAGTCCTTTTAAAATTCAACGAAATCTTTTAAATATTATACAAATCTCTTGTAATCACTTAAAATTCCTAAAAACATCTTAAAATCCTTTCAAATACCATGAAAAGTTTCTACATCCTTTAAAATTACTTTTAAAAATCAAAATTCTTTAAAATTCCACAAGGAACTTTAAAATTACATTAAACCTTCATTTAAATATTATACATATCTCTTGTAATTCCTTGAAATTTTAAGGAATTCGAAATGTTTTAAAATTTTGAGGAATTTTAAGACGTTTCTAACAATTTTAAAAGATTTTAACGAATTTAAACGATTTCTAAAATTTTCTAAACTTTTATAAATTTTCGGGAAATTTTAAGGTATTTTAAAAGGTTTGTATGAATTTTAAGGGGTTTTCAGGAATTTTAAATGAGGTTCTAGAATTTCGAGGAATTTTCAGATATTTTAAGAAATTTATAAGATTTGCGAGGGATTTTATGGAATTTGACGACTTTCAAGTGATTTTTACGAAATTCACATGTTTTTTGGAATTTTAAAAAATATTTAGTGAAATTTTAAAGGAATTCATGAAATTTTAAAATATTAAAAATTTTTTTTAGATATTTTAAGGAATTTTAATTGTTTTAAAACTTTGAGCGATTTTAAGAGGTTTATAAGAATTTTAAAAGATTTAAACGAATTTAAGAGATTTCTAAAATTTTCTACAGTTTTCTAAATTTTTCGTGAAATTTTAAGGGGTTTCAAAAGGTTTGTATGAATTTTAAGGGGTTTTTAAGAATTTTAAATGAGGTTCTGGAATTTCAAGGAAGTTAAGGATATTTTAACAAATCGCTTTCAAATCCTTTCAAATTCCATGAAAAGCTTTTAAATCCTTTAAAATTACTTTTAAAAATCAAAATATTTTTAAATTCTTACAAGCTTTTTAAAATTTTTTTAAATTTTACAAGGAACCTTAAAATTCCACTAAATCTTTTAAATATTATACATATCTCTTGTAATCCCTTTACATTCATATAGAAACCTCTTAAAATCTTTTAAAATTACTGAAAATTCTTACAAGACTCTTAAAATCTTTTAAAATGTAACGAAAAATTATTTTAAATTGTTTTTGTGAATTTTTAAGGGATTTCAAGAGGTTTTTAGGAGTTTTAAGAAATTTTAACGTATTTCGAAGGTTTTCCTGACATTATTTTGCACCATTAGTTTGTCTTTTTTTTTCAACTTCAAGTCATTCAAAAACCAATCAGGTTTGCAACAACAATGTATGCGAGATTTTCGAGGCATTTCGTGACACAACTTTTTTAAGATAGGATAGTTAATCTTAAAAATGTCTCAAGGATGTTGATTATATAGCTATAATTAGTTTCCGTGATGAAACTCCTGACTCACTGAAATTCTTTGTCATTAAGAAAAATCATCTTATAAAATATATACATATATATAAACCTGAACAACTGGTACCATTTCCTTCATCCCAAGTTGATAAAGTATATACCTATTATAAAAGTGATGATGATACAAGATACCAAGTAATAACCCTCTGAAATGCTTTGTCATCAACACCAAATCATAGTACATTTCAAATTAAAATTAAATGGAAATCATAGTACATAGTACTATTCATAATTCTTCTCTCTAAATCTGAATCAGCGAAAACCATACCAAATCAGTGAAATTCGCTGATGAAGCAGCGGAATTGCTCTCATAGAGGGCGTGATATTCCGCTGATTCATCAGTGAATTTCACTGATTTGGTATGGTTTTCGCTGATTCAGATTTAGAGAGTTGACAAACTGATCAAAGATGAAAATATCAGATGTTACATTCAGTTGCCAATGGAACTAATCCAAATATCCTAATTAAAAAAAAATGCTATGAAATAACCGAAATTCTCTTTCATCTCCAAATTTCCTACAATTTTCTCCACCTCTATCCCCAGTTGAACAAGAGCCATCACTGTTGCAACACCAACAACTACTGCAATCATCCATCCAACATATACATATTCTACATCACAATTTATCCAGAAAAATCATGATTTCTGCCCAACAAGACCACAAAAGTGGATGTCATCACCTGAGTTCGTCACTCTGAAAGTAATGTTCAACTGTGGGAGTTGAGATCTTGGATCGAAAGCCAAAGGTGCGAAGAAGGCAGGCGATATAGATGGTATGGTATATGATGCTTGATGAAACGGGCCGTTCGAATCGGCAGCTGCGGAGGTGGTTGTAGCATAGTCTAGTGGCAATGCTGAAATACTGGGTGCGGGGGCGCAGAGGTGAAAAGAAGATGAGGGTGGGGCAGTGGTTGTAGCAGAGGTCGACTAGAAGGAGGAAGAGGAGGGTCGACGAGAAGCGGGGTTGGCGTTTCCGGCCTGGCACTAGGCAGTTTGGCAGGCCTGGCCGGGGCCTTGCGACATGTGTGTCAGTGCTAGTGGTACCTAACAACCTAACCACCTACCGGTTCGCCTTGATCCCTTGAATAGACGGGAGGTATACGTCTCTCTTACGTAAGCACTACGAGAGAGCAACTTATCACTCCACGTGCTAGAGAAAGAGGCGCATGCTTCCTTACCCCACTTCTCCTCTTTTCTCCTTCCATCTCACTTGCTCACCAGTCGCGTAGGGGCCAAGGGGCCTAATGGCCCTCCAACAAATTCGAAACCATTGCTCCTCCCCTTGTCTAAACGAACTGGACCTGATCTTTCCATGGCGAATAAAGTATAAAGCCAATTCCTTTATTGCTTCTTGCAGGTAAAAGTGAACCGAGGTAGGATTTTTAGGTCTGAGGGGACTGGGGACATCCACCCTTCTTCCTGATTTCAATAATCATGAGGGATTCAATGGATTTCCTTTGTTCATGTATAAAGGATTCATTGGTTGTCTGAATTGAGGGAAAGACATTTTAGAATGAGAATAATGTCTTCCGAGAAGATAAATTATTTTTCTACTGAAGTATGGTTGTAGGAATGTAGATGTTGATGAATTCAGGTATGTTGGGTTTTCAGGTAGAATTGTCTTTGTTGGATTTAACTGTATGGTGGACTACCTGAAGAGGGATTGCTATTGGAGGTCCATGAACCGTCTTGAGAAACAGACCTTCGAATAATTATTTGGCATCTTCAATTCAGTGGTTAATCTTTAATTATATAAACATAAGAATCATCTAATTTGCATCTTCAGTTTTCTATTCCCAGGATACCTGGAGATACCGATCTTCCGCCCATTTTATTACAGCAAAGTTTGATGGTCCATTCATTAGGTGTATCTGCAATCTCTTAACTCGATTTATAACTTATATCTTCTCTTTCTCAAAAAATATCTTTTCAAAAATCTCTTTCCAAAAATCAAGATGATCTGATCTTTAAATTACGTTAAGTTTCAAAAAATCTGATAAGGACTGGAAACCGAGCTAGAAATATTACTACCAATCAGATATTTCATTCCTTCTTTAATGATTCTGTTATTATTATGATGAATCATTTCTGGTGCTCATTTTCTGAAGAAACATAGCTATATACGTTGAATCTTCTTTTTATTCGCCTTTTACCGACAGTGGTTTCGACTTACGGAGTCAACAATGTAAAGCGAGGAGTGCAGAAAAAGATTAAATCGCCATTAGTCGATGAATTAGTCGTCCTTGATGTGCCCTTGACGAGTTGCAGCGTCGATCTAACAATAGCACAGTCGCTCGTGAAGATGATTTCACCCACCCTGCGTGTAGGGCGTGGCTTACGCACCCCCGCAGGCTTTTGCCAGACGCCATCTTGATTAACTGAACCGACGAGGGTGAAAGTTATAGGGTGGGATTCCCCTCACAAGAATCTTACACTTCTTGTCTCAAAATTGGAGTGCAAATTTCTCTACTTCCTTTTAAGAATTCTTACCAGAATCATATCTTCGATCAAATATCTTCAGCTTTCAATTATAGAAGAGCTCAAAATAAATTCTCATACATAATACAAAAATAATACAAAAAGATATGATTTCGAGAAGATATGAATTCGAGATTCTAAAATACATTTTTCTTCTATGTAAATATGTAGAAAAAGAAACTGAAATTCTTGACGCTCAAAGATAATGAACAAAGGATGCCGCATGATTCTTTCATAGAAAAAAAGTAGTCTGATC
This sequence comes from Synergus umbraculus, assembly GCA_900474325.1. Taxonomy (NCBI): domain Eukaryota; kingdom Metazoa; phylum Arthropoda; class Insecta; order Hymenoptera; family Cynipidae; genus Synergus; species Synergus umbraculus. The sequence goes on along the minus strand of UCOK01006422.1, from coordinate 11,381 downwards.
TTTTTGTGTTAATTTTATTGCAACAGAAAGATTGAATTACTTTAACATTTCCAGAGTCTTCTGTGTATAAGGAGAGCCTTATAATAAAATACTTCTCGACGCTACGGGACTACGACAGATTCTCTGCTCTTTTACTTTATAACTATCCTCCATGCTGGAAACGACCTTAAGCTCGCTCTACGTAACGAATGGAAGACCTCGGCGAATAGTTACGTAACAGTGTTCAGTCAGCATTGCGATTAGACTCTTGAGTTTTCCTCGCTCGGTTCTTTTTCCTTTTCCATTACTCGTTTCGACACTCATCAGCATTTTCCCTCGAAAAAAACCTCCTGAGAAATGTGCTGCTTCCTTTTAGGGACATGACATTTTTTCAGAGTATTAGGCAAATGTTTTATTTCGTTCACGCATGATTAAATGATCTGGCCTTAATTTCAGTGTGGGAAGCATACAAGTGATAATTTATGATCATAATTAGCAGCTGCATGAAAAATTTCCTCTGAGGAAAGAAAATGCTCAGAACTAAAATTTGAACACTTCATTCAAATTCAGCATGATTTTAATCCCTAGGGAGGAAAAATGACTCGTTTATATGTTAAGTGTCCGAAATGTGACTTTTCTCCTCCTAGGTGCATCATATACTTTTTTACATTGTAGATTTTACATTCTAGTGATTTTATCGAGAAATATTACGTCTCTTCGCAAGAAGAAGCCTGCGGCTGATTGTTGGTGGAAAAGCATTGATAGCAACTGGTGTTTACAGGTGTACCTGAGCATTGAGTACCCATGAGTACCTAACGGTAGGATATGTAGAATAAGGAACAATAAAAACGTGTTTTACCAGTACGTTATATTATATATTATATATATATATATATATATGTTCGTTTGATTTGTTCACGGAGTGAGCAGGGGACCAGGGATATGCATGGTTTCTTCTTTTTCAGCTACTCAAGGCTAACCCATCCCACATAACATAGCCACATACACATCAACAAACACATAAGCATATATATTCATGCATACACTTTGTACTCTAGCTCTCTCCTCTACCGATTTCACCATTCTCGCCATGTTTTTTTTATATTCGCCTCCCTCTTCTTCAGTCTCGTTCTCTTTTCTCACTCTTCATCCTCCATCTTCATTTCTTTTAGCTACGTTCTTCATCTTCTCCTCTCTTTCCTCTTTTGGCTTCAGCATAGTTTTCCTTTCTCTCTCTCTATTTTTTCCCTTCCGCAGTAGGAGAATCGGAGAAGTTTTCTTTTTCTCTCCGCTCTCCCACAATTCACTCTGTCCTTTTCTTCATGGACTTGGGCTGATTCGCTTACCCGCTCTCTATCCCTCGAGTGATGTCATTCGCGGAACGTCAAAAAGGCTTTGTCGACAATCTGCATTTTTTTCCGTTGAGAGCTGAGACCAACGAAGGTTTCGAAGTTGATGTATAAAGAAGATCGTGGTTTATATCTCTTATACAAAAAGTTGTTCAGGGCTTTTTTGAAACTTATACATATTGAGTTTGGTGAAGGGAGTCGGATTGAAAGCTTCCTTCCGAGTTTTTGGGTTTCGATGTGGGGATTGACGTCATTAGGGGTCGTTTTTTGATTTATGGGACAAAGTTCACATCGGCGAAGAATTGAGCGGGAAATATGAACCTGGAATAATGTCGTGTGAGAGGATTGCGTGTCTGTGTATCGTTTGAGAAATTGTCTGTGTATACTTCGAGAAATTCTGGAATTCTGGTAAATTCTATGGTATTATTTCATTAGGAAATGGATTGCTTCTATCATAATTATTAATCATCATTCCCATATCAGGCAGACTTCGTCAGAGACTGAAAGGAATCTGAATCAAAGATGGAGGAAAAATGTGGGATGTTTTAAGATGAGATATATATAATATTAACTGATTTTTCGAAATTCGCAATTTTATTCTCATTTCAGGGAATTCTCTTGCCCCAATTAAGGATATCAGTGTAGTTAACGAACAATGTCGCTCTCGACGTCATTGTCCGGTGCGAAACGAGCAATTTCCTCATTTTAATGATGGAACCGAACCGTGCGCGGTCATCAGGTTTAACTATTCCGTTAGCCTTGTCGAAATGCAAGTTGGTCAAATTCGAACCATGATACTGTATATCGTTTTGATCATCACAAACTCAGTGAATCATATAACGGGAATTCTCGATCAAATTTATTGACCCGGTTTGTTCGAAGCAAATATGGTTTAATCTTCCTAATATTAAAAAGAAACTATAATCACAATTTAATTTTACTGTAAAGATTTAATTTTATTGCAAAGATTTAACTTTACTGTAAAGATTTAAAAAACAATTTTCTAAATATGCTTAGATTTTCCTTTCTGAACAAGTATATATTTTTTTTTGAATTGTAAATGGGAGCTGAAATTGTTATCCATATCCAGTGGCGTAGACCAGATCTTCCCCTTCTTTATCACAATTTCGTAATCGATCAATGGCCTCAATCGACTAATTGAATGCACACGTGCTAAAATTCTCGCCAATCGAAAACAAGAATTATATATATTTTCCAAGAATATTAGTCACGATACCAAAAATTTGTTTAGGGCATCCAAAGATGTGCATTTTTCAAAAAGAAATTTTCCATAAAGCTGAACATTAAATATAACAAACGAAGATTTTTGTTCAAAATTATTTTTCGTGTGAGCGAGTAAGCGAATTTACTGTTATTTTTTTTAAATATAATAATCATGCGAATCATGTAGGCTTAAGCTGTCGAGAATTTGTAAGATAAAATATATCAGCAGCTGACTACGACAAAGTACGATGTGATAAGCATGAATCGAGTACAAACTGGTGGTTATTTATACGTAGGTATAATAAATATATACTTTCAGGTCCGCATATAATAAACGAGATATATATATATATATATATATATATATCTATACAAAAGAATTCCGATTTTCCTTCCCGATCCGACAAAGTAGAATATGTTATGTATTATTTAAATAATGAAACCTATTTTTCATCGGGCATTGAACTGACTCGAAAACATTGATAAACTCGTACAAGCTTTTTCACAAAGGCTTTAGATATTCATCACCAGACTAAAAGTACATAATAATAGTCCATAAATAAATCTTATCTAAAAATCTAAAATTTTTGGTTCATTTTTGAGAAAATAACAACCTCTCTCTCCCTCTTTGCTTATTACAAATAAGGATAATATTTATAAGGAAAATATGGCGTCTTCATTACCACAATTAAACAATTGAAGAATGAATGGAACAAATTTTCTAAATGAAATTAATGAAGTTTGAATGATATGAATAAAGCTAAAATTATATCTCTATATACATTCAGGTATATAGAGCCAGCAAGTCTCTGAGTTCTGCTAAGAATTCGTAATTTCAACCGAATTATCATGAAAATATTCAGCTCACTGGTGAATATGCATACGTGATCGCGTTACTGAACTCGAGGCACGAAGCTGGTCTCGAAAAAAATGCTGGTATATTCGTGCTTGCTCACGTACTTATTATTATACAGCCGTTGCAATGTGCACGTACGCAAGCTGCAAAAACGGTAAAAAAAAAGAAGAAAAAACCAGCTGTAGGGTGTGTGATTTTTTCAACAATTAATCTTCATCGCAGTCACGTCAAGCAGCCTTTTCAAATTTTACATTCTGTGAAAATTTCAGTTCACGCAACGGAAATCGATTTGAAAATGATGAGAATATAAAAAAAACGTGAAAAACATTGAATTCAGTGCAGCAAAATCCTATGGAATTTTGAATAAATCGTCTGATTCCAGCGATGATTGAAATAAATTTTGTTGTAACAAAAACTGACGTCTGTTAAATATACTTCATTGCTTACACATGTGCACTCCTATCACATGCGCTGCAATCGTCAGCCAGAGCGATTATGTCGAAACAGAGCGCGTAAATGAAACCAGTGAACTTTCACGTTTCCTTTTTCATTTCAAGTGAATTAAGAAGAAAACTAATGATAAAATTAAAACTCCAGTGAATTTACAAGACATCCAAGATAAGAATATCATTCCAATGTAAAACTTGCATAAATAAAAGCTGTTTTCAATATTAATATTAAACCTTTATCTCTCCACCGATAAACGTAAAGGAATTTTCTACTTGAAAAGAGAATATGAAAAAAGTATTTTTTATTGTAAAAGTAAACTAGAAAATGTTGAAAAAAGGAGAAGGATTTTCTAGGCCACCTGCAGTGTCCTGAATGATCAGAAAAAGAAAAGAAAAAAGATGAAGGAGACTTCCTGAGTAAAATTTTGACCAGGAGAAAACGCACCTTGGTAATTCAAGCGCGTACGTTTAAGTTTAAGATACGTGCCAGGTATATTCATCGTATTTCTTGGGCGCGTACAAAGCATATAGCACAGTGCTGATACCTGACGGTTACGAAAGTAAGTGGATTTAGAAAGTTTAAAACGACTGAAGTGAACGGTGCCCTCGACGTAGGTTTCATGATATACAGATAGTTAAAGTAGTATACCTATTACCTATTATACACCTACAGCGACAATGGAAAAGATAAAAAAATGTCTACTACAAATATTTTATTTGACATTATATTAATGGAAAACTTTCATGAATAAAGTTTAAAAGAAGAGAATTTGAGAGTCGACAGCTTAGAAGCTGATCAAATCCTTGAGCTATTCAAATGATTCTACGAATTCTCAAATCAATTTCTTCTCATCGAAAATAATATCATCATGTTTAATTTCTGTAAAAACATTTTTATATATAAATTAAGTAGAATAATTTAATGGGTTCCAACAAAGGTACTAATTGAACTACGAATTTTCTTAACTCCTAATGATGTTTCTCTCCCATTCTTCAATCTGGTACATTTTACATAAAATCCGACGATCTCGAAAAAAAACCCGCCCCTCTTTAATCTAAAGTTCCCATTTGACCAAAAACCTAAATCACAGGAAATTTTGGCGCGTTTCACTACATACAAGTAATCCGAAAAAGGATTTAAAGATGCAACGGTTGATTCGTGAGGAGAAAGTTTGAGTTGATAGTCCAAGACTCGCTGCAGTGTTTTCCGTGATCCCAGAGCCTTAAAAGTGAATACAGCTAAGGGAACACGGCTTTCACTGCTGAGTCCGAACGCATGTTCCATATTCCATCGTTCCAGATAAGTACAGCGCCCTCCGGAATCCGTCGCACTTCCTCGAAATCGGTTTGGATGACATGTCACGGGGTCAATAGGAGAGAGAAAAAGACTGACTGTCTAAACAGAGCCTAGTCAGAATCTCCCCCCCACTAACTCCGCGACTCGTAGATCGAAAAAAAAAAACAGGTCCAGCTGCTTGCGAGCAGCACCTCCAACTGCCGTAATAAACGTTAGATCACATACTGGCCCAGCTATACTGCTTAGCCACGGTCCAGTCACGTGATCGTTGCGTCACAGTGCCCCACACCACGAGAGTCGATCCGGCCGCCATCTTTTAAGGCGAAAAACGAGAGCCACTTCGAAAAATGTCCCAAAATCCGTTAGGCTGTCACACTTTGTGAGTCACACCTCAAAAAACAAACTTACCTGGGGAAATAAATTCCTCGAATACAGCCAATAATTTTCCTCGAAATATCTGACTACCTACACTTTTATGATTTTAAATTCGAATATTTCTGAACAGGTTTAGATATTAGACATAAATCGACAAGACAGCTTAAATATAAAACATTCGAAATTATTTACAAAAAAAAAAAAAAAAAAGTTTTTTTTTTTTTTTACTTAACTCAAGGTCAAAATTGTAACGGCTTCTAAAAATTCACTAATATGCAGCACACATGAGGCAATGTGAAAAAACGCGGGACACGTGGCTACCGAATCACTTTCTGAGAAGTTCGTATCAAGAAGAAAGGAATTCCAAGAAGTATTTGAAAACCGGAAAAGATTTAGTACAAGTCTATTCTTCACTGCACAAGTTCAAGAATAGGAATAGCTTCTACCACGCGACTATAGGAAAATTCCACTACACAGTTTTGACCGTTACAAAAGAATTCTAGTTTGAAAATGCAAATCCGAGAGCCGAGAACTCAAATGAAAAGCTAATAGAAAAGAACAGCTGCTAAATTCCGAGTCACGAGCTCACGAATCGAAGTCCACGAGGAAAAAGCGCGGCACGAGCGACAAAACTCGCTACAATTGGTGACCCAGTTGGGATTCAAGATGGCGTCGACCGAGATAATTAGAACGCGGAAGCAAGACACTGAAAATTATCCGTAAATTGTCGAGGTAGAGTTCCCGAAGTCTTCAGTTCTTTATAGGAATGATTGGAAAACCCGAGGCACTATGAAGAAAGCCGTTAAAACCTGGATCGTGGAATTCTAGTTAAATCGGAAGTTTGCCACGGTGGAAGACGAACGATAGACGCGGAACGACTCCACGAACACAACTGACTACGACCGCGGGCTGCGACGAACGAGAGTGCATGCCAGCACGCAGTCCGCGCCGCACTCTCGCTACCCCCACCATCGAGCAATCTAATACGGCGCACTCGCGTCGCGACGTTTTTTGATTGGTGTTCCTCTGCTACGCGACTCGTGATTGGCGATCGTCCATATAGACTATGAGTCACGTGACTGCCATGCGCACACGGGAGCGCCAGCGCGGCAATCGCGCATACCATCGCGCAATGAAAACTGGCCGTACCACGCGCGGAAATGAATTACAGAAATTATAGTGACGAGAGAAAAAAAAACGAGCTGAGACGAATGTTCAAGATAGAGAAAAAGACGCCCTTTTATTAGGAATGCTCTAGAGATGTTAATTTACTTACTCAGAGGAAAAAAGAAACTAACGAATTTAGCTTATTTATTTGTCCACAAAAATAAGATGAATTAATTTCGAAATTCGAATTGGGATAAAGTCAGCACATTGAAGAACTTTAGGTAAACCATGTGGTCTTTCAATGCAGTGACTCAAGCCTGAATTTAGAATACAAATTATAATTCAGAATTATAATTGTGGAGAAATAAAAAACTGATTTTGAAAATTTCTAAATGTTCTTAGGATTCAATTCCCGTGATATTTTTTCACTAAATCTCAAAAACGCGATATTCACTTTTACACTTTCACCAGCTGGAAAATTCCCGGACGAGATGGAGACTCGCGTGTTTCCAGCACGAAGAGCGAGAGCTGATAGAGCAAAAAGCGCACTTGGCATCTAGTCGGTAGTCCCCACTCTTGTTCTAGTAGCTGGAGCCACCCGATCCAACCCCCACCCAACCAAAAACCCTCGGCTCAATCCTTCTTAAGGGATTCCCCTCCCCCTTTTCCGCCCCTACTTTGGGAGTTGAAAAAGCTACGAATCTTAAGTCTCTTTCTTCTGTCCCTCCCCTTTCCTCGTTTCTCCCGATTCCGCGTTCTATGCCAGGTAAACTTTGACCCATTTTTCTATCGATTTCCCGTATAGTTCGTATCTAGGACGCCGCAGTGGCCGCAACAGCGATTTCCGTAATTCACACCGACCTCGAGGATAAGTTTTTGTGTGTGTGTGTGTGCGGAATAAAATTCTGGTTTTCATGTGTATGCATGCCTGCATGCTATATGTAACCTGTATTCCGCACCGCGTCACTCTTTTCTTTCAAAGTGAGATGGGATCATCGTGTAATTACGGAATCGTGCCGTTCGAAACTCGAGGACATCGGATGAATCCCGCTGATCGCAGGTAGATTCTATCTTCACACTTGGATTATTACGATGTGAGGAAAACGGATGTTTTTCTAGTTTGAAGGAGTTACGGAAAATTCTTGAGTTGTGTAATTTGAAATTTGAATTAAATGAAATTTGATTAAAACATAGGTCTGAATTCTCGATTATTCTTGAGTGAATGATTTTTATAAAACTACTCCAGCTGATTGAAGTTAGTCACGAGGAAAAAAATTAACTGTTCCAAGAATCGAACCCCAAGAACCCGTGACTCACAAATCACAAAGCAGGGACATAATATTATATATATAGATTATAGAAATACTACTGTAGTATTTCAGCCTGAACGTAATTTGAGTGGCACGTAAATTTTCAAATATGAACTGGCTGCTGTGAATTGGTGGCTTAAATTGGGTCAAAGGTCAATCATGGGAGGTGGCCAACAATTGAATACATTAGATACTTTATGTGCGATATGTGTTTAACTCAGTTCAATCTAGAGTATCTAGACGCGTAGGATAATTGAAAATAACTTCACTGTTAGAAATATATTGAAAATTCAACTATATTTTATTTAAAATTCATTCAGCTACGGTAATTGTATAAAACTTCAACTAAAGTAATTAAAATTTTTATAAACAGTGTTGATAAATTACACTGTAAAAAAAAAAACTTCAATTACTTTAGTTGAAGTTTTATACAATTACCGTAGCTGAATGAATTTTAAATAAAATATAGTTGATTTTTCAACAAAATAGTCGAATTTTCAGTCAGAAGTAATTGAATTTTCAATATATTTCTAATAGTGAATATAAAATCATTTATTTTTGAAAAGAGCGAGGAAAAGAGTCAGAAATTCCAATAAAGGAATATTATTTCAGGTATGCATGAAATAATAATAATAATCATTTTGTTGATTCTAAATTCAAAATGAAATAAATAGTACTCATTTGACTGGTTAATTACATGATGGAATTCTATAAAAGGAAAATAAATATAGTACTCGTATTTTAAAACACACGTGGCCACGGAAAATAACGAGTTGTACGCACGAGGTTCGAAAATGATACATATACAATTATACATTATGCAGACATTACGCAAATGGTATACAGTGAAGTGTATTCCGTGTATTGTAGAGTGGCTTAAGAATATTAAGTGAATTTTGCTGATCAGAAGATTGAAGTTGTGTTTAAAAAAAAATTGTAGTCTTCTTTTCAATCCCGTCAATGTTAAATTTAATAGATATTATAATATTTGAATATTTGGAGAATGTGAGTTTTTAAATTAAAGTTGCAGGAATTCATGCACACATTGTCAAGGATAAAATAAATTACATACAAGAAAGGAGGCGGAAGTCAAAGAATGCAATTATCCAAAGCGAATTGAGGATGAATAAAAAGTATTATTATTATTATAATTATGAGCACAAAAGGATATAGCTGCAGGCGTAAAATAATCTATGAGTAAGATTTTCAATGTAAAATTACGGATCCGTCTTCGACTAAAACATTGGTGATCACATGATGATCAAATGCTGCTGGTGAAAATGATGATAAACAATTTTACACTCTCTAAACTTGAATCAGTGAAATTTAACTGATTACCAGTCAAATTCCACTGATTAAAATAGTGAGAAAAGAGTCTCTGAAAATCAGTGGAATTTGACTGATTCAATTTTAGAGAGCAAATTGTCAGTAGTTTTTCTACCTTTTTCTTACTTCAAAATCAGCTAAAACCAAAAGTTAAACATAAAAATTGTTCTTCAATTCTTGCAGCTTTGTTTCCTTTCGATAGTAATTTTAAGATAAAAATACAAGTGTTATGGTTCTCTTGAAAGATATATACTGTATCAATTCGTGATAGCAGAAGGTTATATAAGGTTACACCCATGATATAAAAAATCTAGTACTTAATTAAAGAAAAATTGAAAGAATACAAAATGAAAAGAATAAAATGGTAAATATGTCAGAATCTAAAAAATGAAATCGAAAAGTGAAATTCTCTTATGCATGAGGCTCACTTTCTAAATCCGAAAGTCTAATATGATTGACGAAATAGTGAAATGGGGCACTAATTACTATTGGTGATGAAAATGAAAATATACACCAACTTTCAATACAAAATTTCGCTCTTCCTATGTATATATTTGAAAATAAATTTTTTTCTGATTTACAGTGTGGTTTTTAAATCTTCACACCTTATTGGAAATAGAAAGGCTGGATTGCAAAAAGTATCACGTGTAGGTGAAATTATTCCCAAAAAAGTATGCTAGAGGTGAAAATTCCATACGAAATAGAATTTCTAGATTAAGTTTCTAATTCTTCAATTTATTTGAAGATTATCGAACCTAATAATAATAATAATAATGTATTCAGTTGAAATTATCAGTACTCTCTAAAATCGAATCAGTCAAATTTCACTGATTCAAGTTTAGAGAGTAAAGAAAATTATAAATATAGTTTATATATTATATATTATATTTATTCAATGATAAATATAACTTAATATTTGATATATAAATTAGAAAATATAGAAAATAAATTTTAAATATGATCAGAAATTACTACAATGTATATAAAATGCTGCAGTCGATTTCGATCGCTATAATGCTATAACGTTATAAATTTTTGGCAGATAAAACGGACCAAGGAGGGAGGAGTCGTCGGGGAGCCTAGCGTCTGCTAGCGTCCTATTTCTAGGTTCGGACATGTTCGGGCGTCGACCGATTGTGCCCGAAGTAGAAGGAATAAGTAGGTCGTTCGGATCCGCACGTGTCGTCCTTGACTCACATAGCCGCGCAAGCGCTTTGCGCTCTGCGTTGCCGCATTGCTGTTCGCTAGGGCTCTTTTCTTTGTTCTTCTACATATAGACCTATGTACGTGCCCAAGTGGCTCTGCTTGTGTAAAAACTACGGGTTCCCCACTTGTCATTGTATGAGTGTTTATATAAAATTATATTTGGGCATGTGTGTGTATGTGTAAAGAAATGCGTTCACGCGCTAAGCGCACTGCATTGTATTTTGTCTAATACTGTCCTTTCCTAATCTATATCACACACACGCACACACCAAAGTTGAAGTTTTGTTTCCGAAAAGGGTGTTATCTATTTAATGAAAAAGTTGGATTGATTAGGGACTGAGAAAGTATTTCTTTGAATCAGAAACTTTGCCATCGCTTCAAACTTTTTCCAAATTCTTTTCTTGGATTTTAATTTGCGTTAGAAGCAGGAAATATTGTATTAATATTAATATTAATATTGACTGGTTAAAGAAATGACTCGTCTAAATATATTAAAAATTCTTTGATTAAATGAAAATTTGCTTGATTGCTTGTTTCATTCACGAATGATTGCCACATTTAATTTTCGAAGCGTGCCAAGATACGCCAGGTGAATATGCCCAAGGCGAGAGCAAAATTGCCAATCGTGTGTAATTGGGTTTTTACTTTACGAGCCGGAAGAGGATAATTCCTTATCTGAGAACTGAAGATAAAAGAGTTAATGACCAGAAGAGCTGTAGTTACACTGGGAAAAAATTATTTACTGAGAAAAATAGTCGGTTCATTTGAAAAAGGTTTTGTATCAAAGAAATCTTTCTTTGAATTGAAGAAATCTTTCTTTAAATTGAAGAATTTTTCTTGATTTGAAAATATCTTTGAAATTTGATAGTCACTTGTAAGTTATTTTATACTGTCTGACCCAAG
>UCOK01006405.1:0-12961 GCA_900474325.1 Synergus umbraculus | reverse complement strand
AATTTGTCTACACAATTATCAATTGTTATTGAATTATCAAAAAATAGACATGAAAATGCTGATTGAGAAGGTTATAACCGAATACGGACTTGAAGAGGAAGAAGTTATTGGTATACTGAAGAGATTGGAGACAAAAGAATATTTAAAGATAGAAAATAGCCATGTTTTGTATATAGTTTAGCAAATAACCTGGTGAATTCAGATACATTTTTTATTTTTATGTGTTTATGTGTAGTAAGATCTAAATTATTGTTTTGTTTAGTTTCTCATAAAATATTATCACACTGACATACCTTTGATGTCATGACATTTAGTCTATATTTTGTAAACTATTAAACAAATTTAGCCTCGATTTAATAAATTTATTTTTTATACCCCATGTCATACAGCTACGAATACGATGAGTCTGGTTTAGCTGCTAGTTATTTGGCTTTATCTTTTCTAATCCCAATAACATTGGTTTACTTGTTTACTGTTCTAACTAAAAAACATAAAAAGGCTTTTGAATGTGCTTGTTGTAAGAAAAACAAAAGAATGTTTACATTTTCTAAATTGGTATTTTTCATGCTATTTGCAGCACTAGCTTATTTAATCAACAACATTAGGACAATAAAAGTTGAGGTAAAAAAAGGCTTTGATCCAGTTGAAATCTTGGGTGTATCTTTAGATGCATCTAAAAAGGTAATTAAAAGGAGAATGCAGAGCTTATTGATGAAGTATGCGGTTAGTAAAGCACCAGAAAGTAAAAAGATAGAATATGAAAAGAAATGTGTAGAAATTTCTAGAGCCTATGTGATTATGAAAAGCAAGGAGACTTTTAATAATTGGCTCAATACGGAATCAAAAAGTGGTGAAATTATGGCCATACCTGATATTATAATGAAGAATGCACTAATTGCATTTTTAGTTTATTGTGTTATGTTCGGATTAGCTCTTCCGTATTATGCGGCAAGAAAATGGAGAGTCATGAAAAATAAAAACAGACTGAATGTAGACTTTGGATCTGTTGAAGAGTTTTTAAAATATTTTAATGAAGACCTACGCAAGAAAGGAGGCGACATAAGAAGTTTAATGTGGATATTATCAAGGTCTATTGAGTTTGATTTAGCCTCTACGAAACCTTTAGCTCCCCTTAAAGATATAATAGGACAGCAATATGGCTATCCCCTCCCAGATATTAAGGTTGTTAATGATGGTTATTATATGTTAAGTGATCATTTGTTTAGAACTTACTATGCATACTCTGCGGATAGATCATTAGTGGTCAGGCATAGTTTATCCCTTCTTGAATGTATGAAGATAATTTCCTTCCACAGAGGATATATTGAGGTCCTTAAAAGCATACATACTCTACAAGCTATGATAATTCAAGCTGTTTTTGATGAAGAGTTTTACTTCCTTCAATTTCCTTATTTTACATTTAAAGATTTATATGTTTTTAAGGTAATGAAAGGCGGTAAACTTAGTTCGGATGAGCTTTTCTCTTCCCTCTTAAATGAAGATCAAATAAAGAATGTCACAAAACTAATGCAAAATATTCCACAAGTTACAATTGAAGAGTTTAGTGCTGTTGTAAAAAACACGGTCTTGACTAAAGAAACTGCCAGCGATAGTGAAGATGAAGATTTGACACAGTCTACAAATGATAGTCTCACGACGTCAGGAAATAAAAAATCCGATGTGCCTGTTTTTTATCTAGTTAAAGATTCACTAGTCACGGTTAAAGTAAGGCTTTCTTGTACAAACAGTTCTTTATCCGTACATTCACATTATGTGGATGAAGTATTAGAACATTCCTGGACTGTTTTTATTTCTATTGACAACGTTCTTCATAAAAAATTTGTAAAATTTAACCAAAGCAAAGCCGAAATTACTTTTGAATTTGCTGCATCTCGTAAAAATTCTTCTGAGGTCAGACTTTATCTATTAGATGGATTTTATCTAAAAAACAATGTTGAACGTACAATTATAATTAAATACGTTTAAATTCTATTAGTTTATTTCTATATCATATTGCTTTCGACATATTCCTTTTTAAGTTTTAGATTCTTCTTTGTCTTAAGCAGGACTTTGAGTTTCTTTAGATACATTTTAATGCTTTGAAATCGAATGTCACAGCAAAACTTTCGCTGAAAAAACCAACCCATAAAGAACCTTGAATGTCCATTACATCCTGATCTATAAAGCATAAGTTGAACTTCATCACAAAACATACTAATAGTTGTTCTTAAGAACACTACAAGAATATTCACGAGAGTTTCTTCCTTTGGTACAATCTTTTGTTTGGCAGTGTAGACATTCTTATAAGCCTTATTGAAATCAAAATCTATTGCTTTGTGTCTGTCGTATAGAAAAAGAAAGAAACAAACCTCATCTTCGGGTAGGCCTATTAGCTTATTATACTCCCTCATATAAACATACTTCTCAAAATAAAAGACCATTTCCGAAGTTAAAGTAATACAAAATAGGTTAGTAAGATATTTAAAATAGTGTAACATATAAGGTAGGTCACATCTTAGATTGTTTCTAAATAATAATTTGTTATATTCAACTAAAGGATTTTTTAGTCCAGTTTCATTATATAGCTTATTTTCTATATTATTAATGGGATGACCTTCTAAACCCAGAGCATCGACAATGGCCCTTTTAGCTTTGAAGTTGTACACGCGTTTTGAGATTTGCAGGCCTGTAATTGGAAAGTGCTTTAATACAAGAAGCTTTTTAAAATATTTGTTTCTTTGGTCCAACTTAATCTTTCTAAGTTGATCTATAAAAGTATTATAAAAAATAATTTGTTCCTCTTTCTGTGATATTTCCCGTTTACTTAAGTATAGAAGCACACAAAGGACTGTGTAGTCCGTGTCTATGTCGTAATAAACCTTTTTTCTATCGCCTGACAAGAAATTAACAAAATAGTTAAAATACTTTTCATCTGCAATGCCTAGAGGCTCAGCAAGGCAGTAGAAGACAAGATTATAAATTAGTATCTTCTTATACGAGGGCCCGAGATCCAAAAACATGTTTTCAGTCTTTTGTTTCCTCAAAGTTCTATGTACTTTTAAATTCTCAGCCTCTTCTGCCATTTCCTGTACGTATTTAGAGACGTGTCCATCCTGGCAGATGTAATCGCCATCAATTAGAAAGCATTTGGTGTGGCAGATTTCACAAGTAATTTCCATTGTGGGGAGTTAAAGGATGGTTTATTTTATCCCATGAATTATTTTTACAATCAGCTAACAGAAGATCTAATTGGTACACTGGAAAAGTATGCAAATGGAGAGGCAACGTATGACGAACTGTGGCTAGCTTTCCTCAAGGAGGACCTTGCGTTTAATTATAAGAAGTGGGAGGAAATAGAAAGAGACACACGAAATGAAATTTTTAAATATAAAAAACAAATGCTTTTTCATTTGAGTAGTGTAGAAGTAAAGATGAAAAATATAGAAAGTGAAACAAAAGGTGTTGATGTAAGCCTTGAAGGATTGGCCTCCCATTGTAGAATGATATCTAGAAATAAAATGCCATTAGAAGGTTATAACAATTCTACGTGGTATCTACCTTTCTGTACCAATCACAACCATATAGAAAGTCTATATGAAGACAGCAATAAAACAGAGTATCAGTGAAATAAGTTGTTGTTTAATTCTTTGTAACATACAAGGACATCGACTAATTTATAAAAGAAATTCATAAAGTTTGGCCATTTTCAACTGTTTGTCGTTTTAAACAAACCAATAAGAACCCTTTATGCGTATGAAGAAAACTAGCATGGAAGGGGGAAAGGAAGAAAATCAAGGGATAGAAGGAGATTTACTTGGTGTAAGTACGCCTCTAAGCATTGAAATATTGCGTAAAGAAGCAATTTTGAACGAAGAAGTTCATCCCGTGGCACAATTTAAGGAAAAGCATAAAATTATATTTAAAAATGAAGATAAAACTTATACAGAGCAACCAAAAACATTCAATGAGAACTTATCCCACTCCGAGGCTGGCTATAGCAAAGTTGAAGATTGTAATAATCAAAGGTCATATGTATTTGTTTTTATTGATGATTCGATAAACTGTCTAACACGGGGTAGAATTAGTGGAAAAGCACGCACAGTTATACTTGGAGATAGGCACTATAAAGTCAAGAAACTATTCTATGATTGTGAAATTACTGTCTTTGAACTTTTACGATCTCTACAGGGGTTCACTTTCGATGTTTCCTACTTTATGAAGAAGTATAAAGTATCACAAAAGTTTGTGGGTTTGTAATTCACCCTCTAACTAGAGTAGCCGATTTAACTAATAGAGACAATCATTTAATAATTAGTAAAAGGGAAAATTATGATCTAGGCTTAGATAAGAGCCTAAGGAGGGGTAGAAGAATATTCGGATTGGATAATTTAGGCAATACTTGTTTTATGAATTCAGCATTACAGTGTATTATGGCATGCACGGAGTTTTCTGATTATCTATTGGTCATAAACAAATCTTTGTTTGATATAACAAAGATGCCACTAACTAAAGCAGTGACGTACATTGTCCAGGCAGGTGAAAGGCAAACACGATCTGTTGCACCGGTAGCTATTAAACAAGCTTTAGGGGATAAGAGATCTATGTATTTAGAGATTAAAGAGCAAGATGCAGTAGAGTTTATAAACGATTTATTCGATGTGATTCATGAAGAAATAGTTAACGGGTCGAATAAAGAGTACCTTAAGTATTATAGTCCCAAAGGGCTGTGTTATAGCCAACAAAAGAAAAGGTCCTTGCAGGGTAGCTGTCTTGATGGTAAATTAGAATCACTTTTAGATACCCATAATGAAGAGGCTGGACAAAATAATTGCTATAAATTGAAGTCGTTGTGTGAACAAATCTTCAAGTCAGAGCCTTTAACCACACCAGAATTAGATTACAATCTGTGGTTGAATAACAATAGGTCTATAATTACCGATCTCTTCTTCTCTAAAATGAAGTCCTCTTTAGTATGTACCACTTGCAAGGCATCAAGGGATGTTTATGAACCTAATCTTATTCATTCATTACCAGTGCCCGGTGTGGGATTTTATAATGAAAACATTATCTTATTTTATGAGTCCCCTGAAAAGGTATCTTTGAGAATATTCGCTAGGGCTGAAATGTCCATAGAAGAACTTAAAAATTGTTTATATACTGACTACGACTTCCATCACGATATTGCCTTCATTCAAAAAGACTCTTATGGAAACATGTGTTCTGTACCAATTCACACTATCTTGTCTACTCTAGTAGATACATTGTACTGTTACGAGTACCAGCAAAAGGCCATTAGTAAATACTACTGGATAACAATCGTTTAAAAATCGTTATGGTTGTCCTACAACTTCGATTTTAACTTTTTAGTTAGATTGAATAGCCTTACTGAAGGGAATATTTATGATGTACTGCGATGCCGTTTAACACCGTTTCTTATGAACAATGTTGTTTTCTTCTTCTACGAAAATATAG
This sequence comes from Synergus umbraculus, assembly GCA_900474325.1. Lineage (NCBI taxonomy): Eukaryota > Metazoa > Arthropoda > Insecta > Hymenoptera > Cynipidae > Synergus > Synergus umbraculus. The sequence goes on along the minus strand of UCOK01006405.1, from coordinate 7,489 downwards.
AACAGTTTTTTAGTTTTACAATAGAAGACAAATTGCAAGGCCCGGCTAAAGTTGATCTTCTAGACAGGCCCTTTATCCGTTTGGAGATGTCCAACTATAATTATAAAAGGTTGTTTGGTAAGGGCTACAGTCCTACACAAGGCATTATACAGTTACTATCTAGACCTGTGACTCTTTTAGAGTGTATAAATTTGTTCTTAGAGAAAGAGTTCATCTTTGGACACGAAAAGAAATTGTGTGAGGCCTGTGGCAACCATTCCATCTTCTATAAGAAATTGGACTTTGTTGACTTTCCAAAGTATTTGATAATTCAACTCAAGAGGTTTAAGTTTAATGGGAAGGTTTTCGAAAAGATAGACACACTAGTTGACTTTCCTATGGACTTTATTGTTATACAGGGTGTTAAGTATTCTATAATTGGCATCTCTAACCATATAGCATCTTCGTCTTTAAAGAACATTGGATCTAATGGTCACTATACTGCCTACATAAAGAAGGATGAATGGTATTATTGTAATGATCAGAATGTGGGGCTTATTACAGAAGCAATAGATAAAAAGAATGCTTACATATTCTTCTTAGAGAGATGCACATAGAATCAATAAATTTCAGCGTGTTAATGAATAGTGTTATGTTTATATAGGGGCGAGCTATATAAAAAAACATTATAAAACTAGTGAATTACAATGCCGATTTTTACTTTATATTAATTTGATTTAGAAAGTAATTGCAATAAAAATCTTTAAAGTCAAGTGTGACCTTATAAACTATTGATCTCTCACAATGCCTGACATCGAGTATAGTTTTAAACTTATATAATACGTTAAGAACATAATAAATTTATTTTGCAATATGGCCTTTGACTGTAGAGCTATTTGAGTCACAAATGGCCGTATAAAATTTTATTATTGTTTACTTAAATTAGAGTAAACCGTCATCCGGCCTCTCTAGATTTTTAAAGGGCTTTACCGTTTGTGATTCTGTTTCCACTTCTCAATTTCCTTCTTCATATTTTTTATTTTTTCTCTTTCTTGATTAGAAGAAAAAAGGCCTGGCACAAACTTCTCAACTTCTCTGGCTTCTTGTCTTTTCTGCATTTGTTTTTCAACTGTTCTAGTATCGACATGAGGTATATAGGAGAATGCTGGATGTCTGTGTGGATATTTCCATTTCTCCTCTCGATATCCACTAGATCCGTCGTCAGATTCTTCGTCATCATCTTTTCTCGAACTTGTAGAAGGTTTGTACCTATCCTCCCAACTTGAACAACCTTCCTTGGTTCCCTTTTGGACACGACTATTCTTTTTACCGTTAGGATCCCTCGAACACAAAATTAAACTGATTAGAAGACTTAAAACTAACATGGGAAGGTATGAGACAGTGTATTTATATACATGTTTAAAATTGATTAATCATTATCAAAGACAATTTAAATACAAGACTGATTAATTAACTTTGGCAAGTTCCAATTTCAAATTAAGTTGTCCCTTTGCTTTTTTTGACAGCTTCTCATAATTTTACAGACGTCATTGGTTTTGCGCAATTAAGATAAAGAAGGAAAAAGGTTATTTATAGTTTAAAGATCATTATAGTGCACAATTCCAATTGAATAATTCAGAATTTATGATTTATTTGAATCTACAATCATAAAAATCATAAATCTGTTGTGTGATCTCTTTATCTTGTTTAAAACATTACATTATTGTATAGAATAAACATAATTTGAAATGCAACCTTTATGCATTTGCATAGTTGAATGTAAAATTGTCGAATAAAAATACAAAGGCTGTTTAAAGGCACTGATAAGCCATTATATCAACCTTTTAAAGAATTGATTATTACTATAGAAAGTAGGAAATAAAACAAAACTAATTAGAATTTAACTTAAAATGCCTTTTCTTTATAAATAAAAGGTCCTGATTATTAAAACTACGTTCTTAACAGATTTAATTTACATTAAATCGTCTAAATTAAAATCAGCACCATCAAAGCTTTAAAGTCGTGATGAAGTTAATGTAAAATTAGTAAGGCTCATTTACAATATATTCGTATATAGTTTTAATACATAAATTTTAACTCATTTTTGATTTAAGTTCATACAAAAATAATTAAGTGTCTCATTTATTTCATTTGTGAACATTTTATGGCTATGTCTTTTGTTTATGCCTTTTATTGGACACAGCGTTTGTTGTTAATGTAATTGACATCAGATTTACATGCATCTGATCTCTTCCTAATGTTAAGGGATCATAAGAATCGACTTATATGGTTATGGAATTATCTAGAACTATCGCTGGTCATTTGTACCTACTATTTATTTGTTGAAATGTATGACAGGTTCTTTAAAGTCTTTTAGAAATTGTTTGTTATTAAGGTTATAAAATCTATAATAATACTATACTTTGTATCGTCTATTATAATATGCTGAGTTTGTGTTTAAGAAAGCTTAGCGTTTACTTGTTGAATTATCATGTAGGACATGAACTTGTTTTCAGAAATATAAGTCTACTAGCAAAGCTAGTTCCGTTCTAAGAACGGAATATATGTGACCCGTTGTGTGTTAAGTTGTAATTTATCTTTTTTATAATTTTTTTCCCGGCCCCTTTTACCCTTTCTATTTTTTCATTGATTTCCCTTCTTCGGGTATGCACCCCAAAAATAAGAAAAAAAAAACATCTTCTAGCAAAATCGTCTTTATCTGCACATCATAGTCTAATACTCACATAAACAATGCAAAATCATCATTTTAACACGATTATGTAACTCATACACTCGCTAACACCCCATTTCCATACTCTCACTTTTCAAAATCCATCTTTTTTAGAGGGGTTAAAAAATAATTCCTTAACTTTTTATATATATTGATATACGCAAAAGAACTTTTTTTACAGTACCTTGACACGTCTCATAGTTTATATCTATGCCTTAAACAGATATAAAACAAATAGCCATTCATTTGAATATAAGTTCGGAAGAAATTGGTAAAATACATTTTCTCAAAGTACACGTATATTAGGTTTAGGATTTAGATACTTAACTTTTACATTCTGCGTCCCTACAAGAGATCTTTAAATTATATTAACGTTCTTAAATAAAGCTGGGTTGAATACATAATTACAGCTTTGGATGGCACATCTTTAGACTTAAGCCTTAATCTGAATACTCTCTTATAAAAATAAAAGCTTAATAACTCATTCTATAATGTATAATTTCCTCAATTACCTTATAATAAACAAGATGAAGTAGAAACATAGTCGTAATCGTATTTACCTGTCCTTAGATTACTTGTAGAAGGCGCATATTACCTGGTTTCTTAAGGATACTCTACATAATAAGACGGGTAGTTTAGCTGTCTTAAGAAGATCTATATAAGATAAATGGTTCTGAGTTTGTAAAATCAGGAGTTTGAACAAAGACATTTCTTAATTGCTCTCGTAGTGTTTATAGGTAATTAAAATATATCGTTAATCCTTGGTCTCGCAATCGATCTTTTATTGGCAGTATCAAAACCACATCTTGTAAGATGTGCCACTTTAACACATAGAGGTGGATCATGTAAAGTTATATAACTATTATAAAATGTATCTGTACAAGCCCAACATATACCAAGGAATGTAAAAATATTAAAGGCGTTTAACAAACCATTTAATCAACATTATGATGAGGATTATCTTGTTTGTACATCTCGTTAATTTTTTCAGCCAATGCCTGTTCATCCTCGAACGGCCACACATTTTTCTCCCTAAAACTTGTAACCAGTCTTTCAGACCTCCTTGCCTTATTCCTCATTTGTATTTGCTTTGCAATGGAATCATCAGTAACGAGGGCCGGCTTCGCAAACATGTCTGGTCTTCTTAAAGTAACCACAAAAGTATTATGAGGAAATCTTGCCTGAGCACCCCCTTGAGAATTATTAGACACTGCCTCATCCGTTTCATTACTTTGAGGAAACATTGTACATCCCTCACTACGGCTTTTACTATTCTTACACACGCTTGTATTACTATCACTTTTACTATCCTCCTCAAATATAGTAGCAAGAACTTCCTCTTCGTCTCTAATTCGAAAACGACTTCCTCCAAATGCAAATAAAAAATACAATGCAGTAAAAAACTTCATGGGTAGAGTAGCATTAAATTTTCTTTTAAAGTCAGTTTTTGATTCTAGTGATATCAATTAAATTTGCTTAATCAATACGATACATTATAAAGATATGTGCAGAGTCCTTTTCCATTTATCTGTAATTTAGCCTTTTTGTGAAAATAAAAGTATTTTATTTGAATATCACAAAAAGGGAAAATTCAAGAATCACTAGTCAATATTTGAATTAATTAAATAAATGGAGTCATTAACGACTTGTGTTGTCTTTGGTTATTTTACATAAACTTATTCTTTTTGTGATAATAGCATAATCACTTTTGCTATAACCATATTGTATAGTGTTAAAGATTTTAAATTGTTATTTCTATAAAAACTGGTTTATCGAACACTACTAAATTAAATCACAGAAAGTGACAGCTGGAAATATCAAATCTACTGTTTAAGTAAGACAATTTCAAATTAAAGTTAACTTTTAAAGGCTATTTGAATATTATAGAGCACATAAAATATTCTCAAGCAACTATAGTCCAACACTCTTATATATTTATAGACGAAACACTCTGTCTAGAATTATAAATAACAAAAACATTTTCGATCCTGCCTGTAATTTCCACTAGACTTAGATAAGGCAATTCATTTACCTTGTCATTAGATGAACATTAGGTAAATCAAAGTATATAAAAATTTTTATCGGAATTTATGTAAAGGCTACCTTCTTTATGCATATTAACAATCATTTGGAAGATGTATACTAACCAACACATGATTGATAGAATAAATTTACCTTTTTGGATTATCCTATATATCACATGTTGTAAACAGATGATAACTGAAGCAAAATATTCTCAAATTTATATGATCTCTTATAAGAAAATACTCCAAATAGTCAGGGATGAACCGCCACCCTTATTTACATTGTTAAAATTACACTAAACTACAAGTTATTCAATGTAGTTGGTCTTAGTTCTAGTTGAGTTTTTACTATAAGTAATCTCGTATGTGTATTTTTAAATTATTGTAATTTGAATCTCTCTTTGTGTTTTCGTTGTGTTGAAGTATATACACATTATGAAATGCAGAGTTGTGTCAATAAAAGCTATCGAACACAATTGTAATGGCGATACTCTAATTATTATTTTTTCCGAGTATTTAGCTTAATTTTAACAATCATAGCTCACGGTTATACACAATATCTCTGATACGGGAGAAGTACTGAAGTAATATAACCTGTTTTAAAGAAAAGACCTTTGTCAAATACAGAAAAGACAATTTAATTATAACTAAAGCTTTTGACAAAACGAATTGATTGCAATAATCAGCCAACTATATGTCTTCATTGTAGATGTCAGTTAGTAGTGCATTAGAGAGCTTAAATCAAATTGTCACATACACCTATATGCATCCAATAAACATCTTTTTACAAACAATGGTAGCAGTTGACATGTTGCATTGCATTCCTTCTGTCTTTGTAACACCATAAGTTAAAAGTAGTCTATAATTGTCTACTTATAGTTTACTGCAAGACAAATAACTCAACCAAATACGAAAGCTGTTCTGGTGTCCATACCAACCCGCTTCTGTAACTTCTTAATAGACATAAAACAATCTATAAATCCATATAAATCCATCCTACCTTTTGTTCTTAGCAGATCGTACATAATAAAAAACCAGTTCGTCCCACACAATAACAACTGCCCAAACCAGACGTTTCGTAGAACTTTTCAAGCTTTTCCTTTGAAATAATTGTATGGTCCCTCCAATTAGCAAAACGAAATACATTTATAGGACAGCTGCCGATAATGTAAGTTTCATGAAAATACAAAACTTCATCCTCAAACATAACTGGAGTTGACAAATTACATTTGAAATTAGCAAGGTGTTCTTTATTGCCAACAAGGGAAATAATAGCTTGTGTAGAACTGTTTTTAAGAAGCTCAATAAATACTTCTATGTTTTCTAAGTGGGGAATTTGTGTTGCTAAATATATCTTATGGTCTACATTAATTTCAGAGACATTGATGTAACCACTTAATTTATAAGTTTCAATAGTCGAGGTGTTGTAAGGTGTAAGTTTTGTCTCATCTAAGATAGATTTAGGCATCATGTGTTTAAAACAGATTTTGTTTAATATCGAAAGAGCTTTTTCGTATCTTTTGTGTCTAATGGCTATACCGATCTCTTCCTTTTTTTCAACTAACTCTTTATAAATGTCCGGTGAGGTAACTCCAGACCCCTTCTTCTTTCATAGATAAATTTAGAAAGCCTTGTCTTGTTTTTATTCTTCAAATGGTCATTATATTCCTTTGTGCTTGTTTTGTTATTCTCCTCATTGTATAAGTCATCGCCTTCCATGGTCACGTAGGTTTTTTATTTTTTAGAATAAATTTATAAATGAAGAACTGCCACTTACCCTGTGTTAAGAACTAGACCAATAATATTTTAATGACTTTGTTTAGTCCACAAGCTTAGGTATAGTTGACAGTCTCTGAACTAGCACATAATTATATTTTTCAATAAGAATTGCATTATCCACTTTCTTAAACAAATAAACAATCTCCAAACCTACCTACCTTGAACTAGCACATAATTATATTTTTCAATAGTTTATAAATCCTCATAAAACTAGGCTTGAATGGATGAAATCTTAGCTAAGTTAAGAAAATCAACAAAATCAACTGAGGAAACTCCTACATTAAGCGTATCCATTGAAGACAATAGCCCAAGTTTATCTACATTACCCGAATCTGAATCTGAAAGCACGTACGAGCCAACCTCTTCCCAATGTCAGACACCATTTCAAATTAATAAACTAAACTTTGAGAAGATTATACGACTGAGAGACCCCAATTGTATAACTGTAGAAGATGTAACAAAAACTTCAGACTACAAAATTAAATCAACTCTAATTTGTGTGATCCATAAAATTATAAGATTTAGTAAAGATGCCGTTTGTTTGGAGGTTGCAGACGAGACTGGCATAATTGGGTACTGGTGAGTTGCTAAAGGAAGAGAATTTCAAAATAGGATCTCTAGTCAAAATACGAAACTTTAGTCTGTGGAAGGTGGATGGAAACCACATAAACTTAGTCAAAGATAACATATTAAATGAATAATTATGGTATTCAAATATGTTTCTTTTGAGGCCTTTAAAATTTTGTATATTTAGGTACCCTATGAGTTTAATAAAAAAATACAATGAAATGGTTTTAGAAATGGCTTCACGATTAGACCATATTTACAATAACGAAATCGAAACAATAAAGTCTTTCTTAAGAGCCACAGAGGTTGAGAGTAGCAAGGCTTTGACAAACAATGAAGAAGAGAATAAAGTCTTAAGTCTTTATGAATTTAAAGATGGTGTAATTGACATTTTAGTGACAATGGTAGA
>UCOK01006380.1:0-22125 GCA_900474325.1 Synergus umbraculus | reverse complement strand
CCTTTTTTTCGCGATTTCTCAACACTCAAACAGTCACTTACCACGGGGGGTGGGTTTTTGGTTTCGGAAATCGAGTTCTAACCCTATGCATTATACGTTAGACTGCTAAACATTATTTTTCACGTCGAAAAATGTTGACATAGTTACTAATTATAGGGTGATTTTCGGACTTTTATGTTATTTTCCGCTAGGGGTGGTTTTTCGTGGTGGTAGAGGGGGTTGATTTAATTTCAGGATTTCTTCGAATTATGATTGGGAAATACTTGGACGATTTTAAACTGTATAAATATAAATTCGAACGACTTTGTAATTGCACATGCGTTTAAGTACGTGAAGGGTAGTTTCCCACCCTTAGAATTAAAAAGTATGTTATATTTCTTCATAGAACATGTTTTTGAGGTGTCTGAAGTAATATAAGCGAAACAAATTTTAAAAAATAAAAAATTTTTTTGTTTCGTTCAATGAACGTTCGAAACTTTACTCACATTCACCATGCACGATAAGCTCGAGTGTCTCAAATCCAACACTCTCATCTACTTTCCTAATACTTGTCATGAATCCTCCCACTTTATTCCTTTTTCATTGATATCACTGTGAGATAATAATTAGGAAAACATTCTGAAAAAAATGCAATCTATCTGCAATTAGAAATCAAGGGAAAACAACGAAATACAACTTTTTAATCTTAATAGCGTTCACCTCCTCTTGTCACATGTTTTTTTCTGTAATTTAATGAAGTCGATCAATTACGTATATAAATCCTCAGTAGATAAAGGGAACTGCTTATAAGACAATTCATTTCAAATGAATTGTTTCATTAAGCATAGCGGGATTTAATGTTCCCAGTTTAATAGGAAGATACGTCAGTAAATGATTCAGAAGGACTTAATGTGATTACATTAGCGTTTCAACGTTTTAACGTCTCGAGTATATAACATAACCTTCGCAAAAGACGGGTGCTGCGCGTTAGTAATAACGATTTACCTCCAAGGTAATGAAAATAATCCTAAATGTGTTACTTGCGTATGCAATCTGCTGGTTTTTCTATTACCGAGTTATGACTTTCTATAAGAATCAGCCCAGGCGAGGGCAGACATTAATCATCCTCTTTAATTTAATTAACCGAAGTTCTTTCTATTTCACTTTTAGAGTTTGATCATTATCTTAATTATATCTCATCTCGCAAGATTAATAAAGCAAAATGTATCATAGCTTGTAAAATCCGAATAAAAATTAAGTTGAAATACGGTTTTAAATAAAGATTCTGATAATTTGTCGAAAATAAAAAGCATTTTACGCGTTTCCGTTCTCTAGGGAGTTTCTTCTCTCAATGTACATATAGAGAAATTACTATTTCGGAATTAACATCCAACCGAAGTAACAGCCAGACGGACCAGTATTCTCCTAGCAAAATTTACGGTAACTCCGTGTTAAACGATAAAACTCGGTCGTCGTGGTGGAACTGAGGAAGAGAGCTGGTGCCTAGTGTGTTCATACTGGGTTGGTACGATGTTTCATAGTATACGCGAGAACGAGGCGTATAGTAACGAGGCTCTCCATATTCATGGTGTACGACACACTCGCGCAAATTTAATCCACACAGCCCTCCCTGACTCTCTCCTTCCCTTTTCCACTATTTCCCTCTCACTTGGCTTGTCTAATCCTCCACCCCAACCTCTTGTCAACCCTCTCTGACACCTGCCCATTGCTATTCTTCATCAGTTTTGTCAACCTACTCCATTCATGCAGATTCTAATTGATTTAAATACTACCTAAAAAAAATATCTCATTCAAAATTTGTTTGAAGCTGAGTAACAAAATCACAGTTATCATCGACTGTGAGATAAATTCGAAAATAGGTAAAAGGATAGTTTATGAATATTATTTCTCAAATTGAGGACCAACTATCAATGCCAAATGGACAGACTGGAGAATTCAGGATGATGTGATGTAATATGTAGGGTAGCGAGGGCGAACTCGAGAGGTCTGTCGACTGGAGAGTATCAACACTTCGAAACTGTCACACTCACGTCCCGCATTATCCGATCTCTCCTGCTTTCTGCTCCCTGAGTATATCTTACGACCAAGTCTGGTTCAATGGCGTAAGCAAAAGAAATATTACTCACTTCCCTTTTATTAAACGGAGAAAACTTATCTTGTTATTAGAGTAAACTCTGGAAAATGACTAAAGCAAATATAGCTTTAATATGAAAACATAAAATAGCAACTTTAATAAAAGATGATCAGAGTTCAGATTAAAAATAAAATCTCGCTAGATTCTGTAGAATTAAAAGAATGTTTTCTTTAAAAACTACCGCAATTGAAAAGGTGAAAACAGTCTCGTTTAATTAACAGAAATGCAGTGAGCTTTACCCAAATATTTTTGGCGATCTCGCATTAGACACTTCCATTTGAATTAGTAAATGGAAAGAGTTTTTAGACTTTAAATCTGTCTAGAAAAATGAGCGGGAAACTAAATAATGAAATATTCCATTTCCGCAGGAAAAATTCTATAAATTCCACCCTCAGTTTTGGTAAAGTTTTAGAGACTTTGTGTGATATTCGATAATACGTGTTTCCGTCTGCTTCGAGTTTCGACGCCGATGAACAAAAATAACTTGCGATGGTGCGGTCGAAGGAATTCCGGGATTTGTCCGCGACTTATCTAGAATCAATCCAGTTATCACAGTCACCCCTCTCGTCGTTCATGGGATTCACCTTTTCTCTTCTCCTTTTTCATTCACTATCAGATTTTCCTTTACATTCATATTACAAATAATAGTACATAAATCAAAATTTTCTTCTAATTCGGCATTTTTGACAATTTCGGTGAACCTAGCCGGGTCTTTTATAAAATCGAAAGAGATCTTTTTTTGTGTTTTACTTTTTAAAAAGTTTCGGGGAAACTTGAAAGAATTGAAGAGCTCGAAAAATTCTAGAAAAATTCCCTGTATATGGAGATTTTGACAAAAACATGCTTTCGAACATTTTATATCGGTGTTTGAATATAAGAGAGGAAGCAGACGCTCTTTCCATAGAAAGAACGCGAAACTATCCAACTTTGTAAATTTCGTTTTACAATTCGGATGAAGTTTTCGCGATCGTAGGTAAATTTTGATGCAAGATAGAAGCTCTTGGAAAAGAGTAGGCTGGGACACATCTATTGATAAATTGGCAAAGTTATGGAATATTGAATGCTGCCAACCACTAGAACTCACCAGGGCATCCCGACGCCAAGAAGAACATAGGTAGGTTCCTCGGTAAGGTGGCTGCATAACTATATGAGTATAAGACAGACATGTGTATCTAAATACACATTTGATTCCTCTATGTCTATGTGAAATCGATACCTTGCTTTAAATCCTCCACCCCTTTAAAAAACCACAACCTTTAAGCCCTTTCGGAAGAATTTCCAATAAAATGAAACCTTTCGGGAAACAAATATTATGAAATTGAGAATTTAAAAATCCTCAATTGAACTAGTTACTCTACGAGATATATTTTAAGGAAAACGACAGATCCCAGTTCCTCAAATTGTATAAAATTCAATAGTAATTTGATGTTTCCCAAGCAAACGAAATTCTCATTTTCGCAAGAGTTCACTTGGAGTACTTCCGAGAGTGAAGTCTGCTAAAGGTGAGTTAAAAGGAAAGGTAAGATTGACGGATTCGACTTTTTCAGCTTTTAAGCTTTTTTCAGGCTTCTAAAGAGTGGAGAGTGGTAGCAATAATGTTGAACCGCGAACCTGATGAAAGAGAGTTTGAAAGTTTCACCTTTCATAATTTAACAGAAAAAGGTGTAATCTTCGTTAGCAAATCTACATGTACGTAAAAGACAGCGGTGTTTTATTCGTTTTCAAGGAAAACGAGAGAAAAAATAAAACTGTACTCAAGCTCTGAAAAAGTTCCATTTATCCCTCTCAGAGGGACAAGACTCGATGAAGTAAAGGGCGTGAGTGAAATGAATGACAGGAGGGGGATAAAGAAATAAATAAAGAAAGAATGAAAGAAAAGCTCAACGACGAAAGAGTGAAAGGAAAGAAAAGAGAGGGTGGTCTTCAACTAAGATCCAAGCGCGCTAAAAAAAAAAACTATATAGTTCAAGATGTTGTCGTTTCAGCTTTTTCCGGGTCGATTATTTGTACAATATGTCAATCTTAATAGAAATAAATAGCTGCTTTTGAAAAAAGTAAATAAATCAAAATAAATGGTCATATAAATTTACCGAAATTTTGAAAACTCCTATTTATAAGTTCCGGTTTACTAGACGTCTATATTAAGGTAATACGATAATCCTTTACTTTACGATGACTGATAGGCAAACAAAGAGAAGTGAAACCTGGAAACTCAGTAAAGGGAAGAAAACCAGGGTGGGAGGGTGTGACATGAGGAACGAATAGTAAAAAAAAGGTTTTGTTTCGGTGGGGCGATAAAAATGTTAATTTAAAAATAAGGCGCTAGTTGGAATTAATAGGGCAATAAAAAGATCTCGCTCCCCTTTATGCGTTTTTCAAGCTACTTCATTTTCGCTTTCCCTTCGTTCTCAATCTTCGTCTCCAGCTTCGTGAATTGAAAAATTGCATTGGTAATGATAATGGAAAGTTATTAAAGTCGGATTATTAGTATTAGCTAGAAAAGAACTTGAACTTTCCTTCTTGAGACAAACCGTAATATTTGACATTGAATAATTAAAAAAGAAAACTAATACCTAATTATATTAAATTAGATCTTGATATATTTACAAATATTCTTATTTAAGTATGTAGATTTTTTGTATTCTACCCTTGCACATATAAATGTATATTCAACTCTGAAAATCTACCCGAACGTGTGGCGGGGAATTTCCATTTTACCTCAATCACATTTCAATGATTGAATTTTCGCTGAGTAAGCACGTAGTTTGTTGAAAGAAATTCTCTTTAGTCGTTTCCAACTAACAAATGTAAAGGTATCTCTTTGATTACTGCTATATTACTTGTAACATGCTAGTATTACGCAACACTCACTCAAGCTCCTTTGCTTTTATTTATTTTCAAAATAAATTTAAAACAGCAAAAGATAACTTCTAAATACTCTTTTATTCATAAAAGAGTAATTTTTAATTTTATAGAGACAGTTTCTCGTTGAGAAGTAGGCTAAGTGAATAGCAAGAAATTATTAATTTAATTAAAATTTTTCTCCTTGTAATGTTTATTTTAATAAGGACAAAGTTGATATTTACTTTAACCGTTTATTCACTGGAATATTTACCCTACATAAATTTTCTTGTGTGGAAGCAGAAAAAAAAATTGGGAAAAGAGAGGTAGAAATTTTACTAGCTTGTGTTTTGTGTCTTCTTTTTCAAGAGGATGAATTTCCTCAGTAAGTCTTTACTCAGCAGGACATGTTGCACGATAGGAAAGGACAATGAAAGAAGAAGGGTAACATTTTTATACCTAGGAAAGGCAAGTCAAACGCTGCTTCGTATTCAGTCAGCGATCGGCACTATCTATTTATTTCGAAACAAGCGTGTCTCCAGACTAGGGGCCTACATTTCTCTTTTGTAAAATTGATCGGACCAACGAAATCGAAGACTTGAGAAAAGGAAGCGAACGTGATCTTCACATTGAAAATATTGAAGAAAAAATTCATTACATTATGCAATGAAGTTACATCTTTTTTTTTTATCAAAAGGGAGTGATTAAAAAATCAACGTGAACACAATGTGAAAGTAATCTGAATTTCATCTGATGGTACACGTAGTCGCCTATTATAGAAGCACCAATGCTATTGACTTTGTCGCTCGATCAGTTAGTTTCTCAAATACGCTTTGACATTACACCAAACACTCGTTCAAGTTTACTAAAATGCCAGGTGACATGAGCTTGAGCAGAGGAGTACATCTTCAGCAAAGTCTGCTTTGAATTCTAAATCCGAGGATCGTGCGGGCATAGCAGCCCTTTGAAGTTCTCCAAACAGAACTTTTTCTTCCTCTTTCAGGCTTCACTTCTAAAATTAATGAAACGACTTCCAGCAATCACTCTAAAGACGAATTATACAAATGGAGAAATTCAAAAAGAAATTATACCCTTTGTGATTTTTAACAATAATGACACCTCTATAAATGATGATATATTGAAATTATTTTCAACAGAAAATTGTCGGCTCAGAGAAAGTAATTTTTACCGAAGAGAAATTCGTCTTCTATTTTTCTAAGAGTGAGGTACGATTTTTCGTCTGCATGGCATTTTGTAACACTTCGGCAAAATGGGTGGTACAAGTCGAAAACCAATCAGAAATCGAGAACCAGTATTTGAGATACGAAGGCAGCAAGAAGGCACGAAGGATGTCGGCCAGGTCACATACGTGATCGGTGAGTCAAACATGTGAAGCAAAAGTATTGACCACATGCTACCTCAAACGTTCAAAAGTAACACAGGAGGCCACCAGAGGCAAGCCTCATTCTCTGATCAAATTCCCTCGGAATTTAGGTGATTTCACGTTTATTCGATAGAAGAAGGCATTTCATAGACGAACAGTCCAGCATAAGGCCAGCCAATAAAGACACATTTTTCCGCACCCTCCAACAAAACACTAGACCAAATTGCGCCGCGCATGGAATTCTTTTGGAATTTTCTATTTTACACAACAGATTTTTCCTAGCTAGCCCCAAAAATCTCTAAGAGTTATGTAATCAATTTACTAAAAAATTTTATTACACAACAATCGCCAACAGATTATTTTTCAAATGCTTTACTTTTAACGAGGCCTAGTAGGGCTATTCCAACGCGAATGTATTCTTTTGTACCTCACAATACCTTATTACCCATTATCTTCCAAATTGAATTACCTAGAAGATTCGCGCTTGATTAAGATTGTGAGATTTTGTTCATGGATGGCAATAAAAGTTAGGAGTTCGTACTTGAGTTCCGGAACTTTGTCTTGCAAATGTGTACAAGAGTAGACAGCCGGGTACGTAGAATGTACAAGGTAGAACCAGGAAGGAGGTAGATGGTTCGCTCGAGCGCATCGACTGTAGTTCACAAACTAATCGGCAATTCTATCTTCCGTCGAGTGTTATATGCATGGGGGTGGTTCAGACGGTGGATGGTTGGCCCCGGGGCGAGATGCATGCATATTTGGCAGCCGCGAGCGACCTTGTACAGCCGAAGCCAACGTTGTACCGGTACCGGTTTGGTAACGGCTCCGATATGCAAATATATTCATTACGTCGCCACGCCTCACCCTGCGAGAGACCAAAAACCATGAGGACAATCATGTGCATCCAAGCAGACCAAACTTTCCGACCAAATATCTCCGTTTTGAATAGTATTGTCATTGCTTTCCATTGACCGCTTTACCGCTAAATGAAATTTGAATAACTAATTTCTCAAAGTAGGTCACACACCTCATCATACCTTTCAAAATTTGTACGTTAACGAGTATCTATTTTCATTACTCACTTTTGCCATCTGCTAGTTCTTTTTCGTTAATCTAAAAATGACACATACCTGAAACAGAAAAGAAGATATCCATTAGTTTGAGTCTTATAAGATAATAAGGTAATTAATAATTAATTAATACTTTTACTGGTGGTTTTAATTTTAAAAACTAGTGTCTCATTGGTATCCACATCTCGACTCTAGTTCTTAATTTTTATATATTTAGTGCTCGTAAAAAAAAAAGAAACGTCAAGGAAAGAATTTAGGAATTATTTTCAGACGTTACAGCACTTTGTGCGACACCCTTCAATAAAGCTAAAGAAAATTATGAGAAGACTACTAAAACCTACATCTCCAAGTACAAACTTCATTATAAAGTACAGAACTTTGAAAATTCTGTAATGTCCCCTACTAATCTTATATTAGTGGAACCTGCGCCCTTTCCCTTGGACTATTAAAAACAGAAAGGGACGTCGACGCATCATTTCACAATGTGGAAAAGGTGCAGGGTTATGACAAGGGAAGGGGTTCCATGTATAAAAGGGCCTTTCGGACTTTAAAAGTTCGGTAATTGCTGGGGACACGTCTGCCCGGTAAAATCAAGCCGACCGCAGCCTTTGTGGTCTGCTTCTCCACCCTTCTCGTCCTCTTCGACCTTCATTTTCGGTCCTTGCTCGCTTATAAAAGTCAGCATATTTCAGCAGGAGCCAACGTGCTCTGCCAAACGGCTCTACCTTGTCTACGAATGAATTCTCTGCTTTACGCCTTCATCCTCGTACAACCAGCAAAGGCTGAACGATTTTTCAGCCTAAAAATTTTGCTGTATGGATTTTGATGTCACTAACAGCATAGATTGCCAAGCGACCTGAAATTGATACGCTCTCAGGTAAAGGGAGGCTGATATAGTCGAGTAAAGAGCGGTTGGACGGAAACTGTGCTGGGGATGAGAACAGAAAATGGAACGTTGGTCACGGTGCAATCTAGCGAAATTAAAACTCTAATTTGACCGGACAATATCCAATTACAAAGCGCGCTTGGATATTAATTCTTGGCTTTTATTTCCGTTTGTTTTACTCATTCTATACTACTCACACTCCTTGATGGTGTAACTCCATGTTCTATTTGTACCTAGGATTGGTTATGCCATTGTTATTTTTCGATCAGTCTCAATTGTTTTTATTACTGGAATTCAGACTCTTCTTTTTTTATTATCATTCCTTCTGCACAGCCAGATTACGTGCATTTCTGCTATTACAATATCGTTTCTCGCTGATGTTTTCAAGAAAAAATTCGTGAAATTCCTTTTGATGTCAATCGATCGACTTATAGGATATTAAAATTCCATCACATCATGAATAATATTTTTCTTAATTTTGCAGGTTCTTCATCAAGCTTGAATAATTTTCAATTCCTGAAAAAGAGGCAATCATGAGAGTTTTAGGGAAAAATTTCGATGTCCTTGCTAATGAACCGAGTTTTGTTGTGAGTTTGCTGAGTTTCTAAAGTTCGTTCTTGATCATCGTTATCGTCGTGTTGAAACGAGATTAATTAACAGGCAAGTTGGTCGAACAATTCGTCTCGGCATGCTTCCGTGGTATGGCAGTCGGCAGGCCTCGTCGACAATACAATCCTAATGTGCTCGACATTCCTATTTTCATTGAACAGCAAGTAAAGCACTCTCTTCCATCCGTTGCCGAACGATGCGTTCGGTTCGATTCCAACTCCAGTCAAGTCGATTCAAGTCGACGTTATTCCACTCGACGCGACTCCTGGGTTCACTATTGTCAGTGGCACTGCCTCCAGTGCTGTTGCTCGAGTACGAGACGCGATATTGATTTCGAGATTCCGATTTAGATAACTTGGTACCTCCCTACCGCGAGTCTGGAATTTACGCGGGTACTTCAAGCCATGTGTCACTTGGCTTCAACAAAACCAGTTAAACGCCTTGTCACCTCTATGATCTTTCGTATATGTGTGAATCTACACATCAGTTCGGCGAGATTTCACGTTTAGATTCTCCAATGATCACAGAATGATTTATAGACACGGTAGATTTATAGCACAGAAGCAGAGTGAGTTTTTGAAACGCTGACATTTACGGAAACGAATTATTAGTTTGGATTGAATCATTTTTCTATCCAGGAAAGAACATTTTATTTCAGAGAGATAACATAGTCCAGTGGTAAAAAGAGATGTCTTCATTTTATTTCGCTAATAAAAGGATATTCATTCAAGAATTATACTGAGACTTCTAGGAAAAATCTTCATCTTAAAGAAATTTCATTCCTTGAAAATCGCCGTGGTATGAACATTTTATGCTGTCATTTCCTTTTTAAATTATTTATACTTGAGCTTATTAGAGAGATATTTTTCCTTTATCTTGTTATTTTTTGTTCATTACCAGGTCACTCAACCTCGGCTTAAATTAAATATTATCCAATATTATCAAGTATGTAAGAATCGATTACATTCTTTAAATATTTACTAGACAGGATTATTCTACAAAGCTTGTCATTAATTCATCCATCTTTTCGTAATTCTAAAAATGTAACATAATAAATCCACACGTGAATTATTGAAAATTAGATCAGACCTGAATAGGGAGTCGTGTGTTTTTCTTCAATGCTCGGAACAAAAGGACAAATTGGGGGAAAAATCCTGTAGTTTATCTTTTGTTTCCCAGGTATTAAAGAGACAATGACAAGCTTGTCCCTAAATTGCAACGATTTTAAGGAAAATAATTAGTTTAAATACATATACGAAGAACTATTCTTTTTGAAAATAAAAAGGCTTCCTTATCTTTTCTTATTAATTGAAGTAAATTGCGCCCGTTTTTAAAAAAGGGTATGTACACGTACAACGTACACTGTACATTAGAGAACGTTGAAGTTTAAGCTCTGAGGTTGTGTTCATGCAAAGTGCACTTTCCCCTTCTTTTGCCTTGTATCCTCTAGTTCCCTGTAGGTTATCGTTGCAGCGAATTAGTGCTGCTACAATGAACCGAAGTAAGTGTAACCTAAGATTTCATTAGTTAACACTCCAGCGCTCGCTTGGGAATTTATAGCATGAGTGCTCGCTTGGAATACTATATGGTGAACAGGGGGTGCATATATTATTAATTTTGCATTTGTGTCATACATTGTTTCTACTCTGATTTGATTGAAAATTAGTAATCGCCGGAATACACTACACGCTGAGTGGTATGAATGATAAGCTTGTTATTCTGATTACCAGTAAATTCATTATTCTAATGCATACGCAGCATTATGTGCTTGCTAAACACTTTTAGGTACTCTCTGCTTTAATTACAATGATTAACATTACGCTGGCAAACATTAATTAATTTTCAATTTTACCTATTTCATCTCAATTAAATTCTCATGAATTTTGTCACTACAAGAGCAGAACAATCCCGAGAATATTGTAAGGATAGTTTAAAGAAACCTTCCTATCTTGTCATAACTTATGTTACGATTGGATTTAGTTTTTATTAACTTCGACTCAAGCAAATCCATCTAAGTGTTCAAAAGAATTCTCCGAAATGATGAGATTTACTGTAACACAATTAATTATTTAATCTGCACAAAGGTTGTTCATGTCCCTTTCAGAAGTTTGGTAGTCGTGGCTTAATCTGGGTAGTGTTACTAAAGAAAACGGTGTATTAGTCGTTAGTGGGTTGCACGAAGAATCTTTGCAAGGCTGCCTCTCAAGGGAGTTTCCACTAATTTCCCCTAAGTCCAAGTCGAAATAGTCCGTTAACACCCCCAGAGAACCGAAAGGGAAGAACGAAAGACGAAGATAGATTCTTAGATGGTAGAAGGAGGCAAGATAAAGAGGGAGGAGGCGGGAACTTAGACAGGAGAGAAACAGAGATGCGAAAACGAGGGTTGAATTGCCAAGTCAAATAGAACTTGAACCCTTTAGTTTCCACTCCTCTCTCTCCCCCCTCACAGCTTCTGTTTCCTCTCATTCATTCTATCTTGCAAAAGCCGGAAATTTGGAAACTTGATGTTCAAAGTCCGCTGCTTCGCACTCGGACACACTTTAGGAGTTTCTCTTCAAATCCAATTCTCGCATCTCACATCGATCTTCTACTCTACCTTAATTTTCTTCCTATCCTTCATTTGCCTTATCCTGTTACTGCATCTACTTTAAAATCTAATTTGCAATGAGCAATACCCATTGTATAGATTTTCTCGTATGGGTAATAAATACTGGTAATAATCGTCCGAAAAGGACATATTTCCTATAAGAATATAGTAAAGTTATGAATATATTTCTATGCATGACAGATTCTTTCTGTTTGAGGAATAACTTGAAAAGGATGTGAGAAATCGTAAAGAAGGTAAAAGAGGACAATAGTATAACCGGCGTTGCTCGGAAATAGGAATACAATGGGAATTCTGCTTTATCACCTTTGGAACGTGTCTCTCGTATTTTCCTTGAAAGTAATATAATTTTGTACACTCCATTGGTTCCATTCGTGAGTTTTCTGTCTAACCGTTTTGCATATTTTCAGTTCCACCGCAGCTGGAATTCTGCCGTATAAAGTAAATTCATTTTCCTCTTCGGTATTGAACGCTTCTCAAAAATATAATTCCCTAAACTGCACTCGTGAGACAAATGCGTCTTCTGCATAAATAGACTAGCGTTCAGATACGACAGTCTCGTTTCTATTTCTCATATTTTATGGAACGAAGAGGAGCATTTATATTTGAGAAAAAGGGAGCAAAATGTAAGATTATTTTATTCAACAGTCAATAGGATGAATAAAAACATCTTGAAAATTACCATCCCAATATTGAGACAAATCCCTCCTACAGAAAGTGCTCTTATCCAATTGCCAAGTGCTTTTAAAGAGGGTTATGAAAGGGAGAATTGACTTGAGAACCTGTTAGGTGTGATTTTCGAATATTCCACAGGGAAAGATTAACTGTGACAGACGACAGTAAAAAAAGAAAGTAAAAGTGGAGAGGAGTAGTAATTCGAAAGGGATCATAGCGAGGATAGATTAAAGTTCTGACAAAATGATGCTTCAAGGAGTGGTCGGGGATGAAGCAGTTTTAATTTACGTCTAGGCGCAGAGAAACAAATCAAGGTGTTATCACCACCTGTAAAGCAGATAACAACTTTTCTCCATCCCCTGCTTCTCTTTTTCACACGTCTTTCTCACATTTCAGACCTCTGTTGCCATCTCTTTTTCTCTTATTATTTTTTCCATTACTCATCTCTTTCTCTGATATCCCTTCTGCTACACGTACGAACTTGAAATCCAAACTACGCTTGGCCAAGCCGTCGGATGGTCCGATTAAACTTTCGAAAACTGTTTGCATGAATTGCCGACACGCTCAACCGCATGCATTCCTAGAGTGGTGAAAATTAACACGCTCAAAACGAAGTATGAGGTATGAGCGAGTGACTGGAGGCGAATGAATACTTTGCTGAGATTGATTTAATCACGACCTGAAAAACTTTCCGGGGATTATTTATTCATAATCCTCATTTGAATATGGAGTAAGAGCTTTAGATAATTTAAGCTTCAACATCAGTTACAATATGTAAAGTTAAATGTAAAAAAATTTACACTGGGGAATGGTTGATCACAGTGGACTCAATGGTGTAATTATAAATCCTTTCAATGTATATAAAGTATACTTATTAGAAAAAAAACCTTCTCATTTCTAAACATATTTCACAATTTCTAATTCTCAAGAATTTGGAACTTTATGAATGCGAAAGATAAATAATTCGCGGAATATAAAGAATGGTGCTTGTTGTAGAATTGAAGGCCATACTTTATCAGCAGCAATGTTCTACTGCACGATCTCGGGCAAATGAAAGCAAGGAAAATGAATTAACCTTTAGCTACAAATCACAGTGAAAGGAATCCGACGAATTAAAACCGCTCCGCACTTTTATCCTTTCTTTGCTGGAAATGCTACAAAAGGAGAGAACTCCTTCTTGGCAAAAAAGCTCGTTTGTCTTTACAAAAGAAAAAGGAAAGTTACTTCCGAGGATGCTTAAAAGAAAGACGATACTCGTTGCATACGTACACAGGTACATAGTTATAAATCCAAGTTTTATAATCGCACATCACTCAAACCAGAAAGATGATGACTTTTGTCAGTTTTTTCTGACAAACTGTTTTGTCCTTGAAGTATTTTTCAATCAGGGTGTCTACTAAATTGCCCACGAAATTGTCGGCCAATTTTCGGATTTCCTTAAATTCCCGTATAGTGGACCCGTCGAATAAATCTTTCGAATAATGCCAATATTTTTAAAAAGAGCATTTTAAAAATTAAACACTTAGATTTTTAAAATGCGAAATTCTAAATACCTTCAGTGTTTTATAGCGCCTATTTTGCAAGTATACTTTGTTAGCCAGAAGACAATCGAGCCGGAAAAACCACTTCACATTTAGATACACTTATTCACATTTCAATACACTCGAAAGATAATAAAACTTTTAGAAAAAAAAAAAATAAACAACACTTTAGTAAGAAAACTCAATAAAGAATATGAATGAATTAATTAATATAGATTAATCGCGAGCACGTCACGCGTTAACTTTATCGAATAAAAGATATTCCAAACCTCTCTGGACAAGAGTCAAAAGCATACTAAGAGGGAAAGATTATAAATTTCGAAATATTAGTATTAAGGATCTGAGGAAGGTTATTAAACAGAAACAAAACAAAAGAGGCCAACTCAGGTGGAAATTTCTAAGAACTATAAATCGTCTCAGGAAAGGTAAACATATAGAAATTATAAACCTGACTGTCCTTGGCTCCGTGAAAATGTCAACAAAAGTCATTTATAAAATTATACACATTTTAATCAAGAGGCAATACGTTTGTTTTGAAACGATCCAATTAAGAAGGCTCTTTGAATATGTAAATAAATGAGTCAAATTGTCGAGATTCTAACAGAGGAATATCTAATTTTGACTGAAATATTTTATGCGTGGTTTAATTACTTATCGTCAAAGACTAATTTCCAATAATGAAATATTATAGTTTCTTAATGTTCTTTCATTTTTATGATTTCCGATTGCTTTTATTCAGTAAGGTAGAAATGTTGCGTAACTTCTTGATTCTCCATTCGTGAATGAATTCAGCGAGGCAAATATTCATTGCTTTTTAGCAGAGTAACGTGCGAGCTTGATGGGCATCACCTCGTCCTCTCTATTCGCGAAACAAACAACCAGGGGCCTGACTCATAGTATAAACGAGAGTACCGGTAAAGTTGGCGGCAGCCGCGAACCTTCTCGGATTAGCCAATAAATCGAGGTTGAAAGGGGAAATTCATTAACCCACAACGATAAATAACCGGCGCACGCTCCCAGAGAACGGCTCTCTACCGGCGCGCGCGCTCTCGAAACAATAGTTTATAGTATATTTATGCAAAGTCAAAGTTTCCAAGTGCAAGAGTGGCGGTGGTAACGACGGTCGTCAAGGGGGTGGGATGAAAACTAGAGGCACTAGGAAAATAGTAGAATGGGTACCATTGTGCTTCCGTCCTGCTATTATAAAGCTCTACCTCCCTCGGTTGTACGCAAACCCCTTTTGAACCTCTTCAACCCTTTCTTGTCACTCTACTCGTTTCTCGATTGATAAAGATTTTACGCGAAAATGATTTGTTGCTTCAAATTATCAAAGAGACACTACATTTTCCTTCTGCGCTGACTTGTAAACATGCAAACTTTTAATTCGACTCTCTCATTTAATATTCTTGCAATATCAAAGTTGGGAAAATCTTGGAAACACAGATTGGGCCAATATTGTGCCGTATTTTTATTTTATTTTATTAATTCGGCAATTCGCACTTGGGTTTAAGTCAGTTACTAAATATTATGTAGATTAATAGTAAATATCATAAGATCTAATGACGTATCTCAAAATTGACGCGTGACATTTGAAATGCAGATGAATTGTCGCAAATGATTCATGAGAGTGTAACAGGTATTAACCTAGTACTAGTAGTAATAACGTGAGTATAACGAGACAAGAGTAGAGTAGTATCTCAAAGCTGAGGGATAATTTTAGCCCTTAACCGTCGTACCCCACGCCTATTTCCTCAATCACCGTAGCAGGTCGAAGCGTTGTGGCGATGCGCAAGGGATGTTCCCAATTATCGCTAACTACTGCAGCCAATGAGATATACTCCGATCGCAATCACTCGTATATCCACACCGCAATAGGGATAAGGTCAGACCGTTGTGCCCTCTCACCCAACCTCCCCGTTACATCCGTTCGACAAGATCGTAAAATCAGTATCAAACATTACACCATTAATTGCACATTGTAGTATACATTCCAAACCGTATTTCACTCTTCTGTCAAGTGAAAAATACACCATCAAACCCACGTGGAAAAATTCTAAAGAAAGTGTTCTACGGAAATTCCATTAGAAATTCCATGTGAAAATTCAAGTAAAATTTCTAATAAAAGCCAATAAATCTTTGTCTACATGAGACAAAGGTTTATTGACTCTTATTTGGAAAAAATATTTATTATTATGAATGTATAATAATTGGTTTAACTAATTTGCTCTTATGACAAAGTATCACATACCCTTAACTGGAATTAGAAATAAATTGATATTGCGACTCTTGAAAATGGACCGCGGCGTACATATATGTATCGTCACATACAAAAAAGAGTATTGGAAGAGAGAGAATATGAAAATTTTTTCAAGCACTGATGGTCCGATTACTAGCAATTTCGTGTTACTATGCAATTCATACCAATTGGAACACTAGCAGCAACAATAATTGAAGCTGACAAATTTTCAAATTTTGGCAAGGTACGCTTGCCTTCTGAACGAGAGCGGAAATTGGCACATGGAGTGCGTTTCGCGTGCACTTCGGCAGCAATAAATCAATCCATTGCGATTCTCTTCTCTCACCCATGCCGTTTTCGCGATCAGACATGCGATGTAACAATTACTGTGCACTCTGAGCGTCACTCACAATACCTATCACTAGAGCGTAAAGTGGGTCTAACGAATCGCAGTGTTTCAAGTGTCTCGAATATGGAGGAATTTTTTTTTATCTAGCCAACATATTCAAAGTGTCATAAACGGATATTCTAAAAAAAGCATCCAGATATCTAAAGGGATGTCAGCCCATGACAAAGGTTTAAGAACATCCAGAAAAACAGAAAAACCTATACCTCCAAGAAAATCTTATTAAAAGTATAAAAAATAGTATAAAATCAAAAAGACTATTGGACGACAATTTCCAGCAAAACTAAAACAGAGTCAATTCAGAGCGAATTTTAACTAAAAAAAACTATGAGAATCGGATTATTCATTTCATGAAAACAAGATTAAATAATCAAGTTGGGAGTTTTTATTTACCGGAGCAAAGGAATCTCGTTGATTATAAGTTAACGAAATTCTCCCACCCATCATCTAGGAGCTGACGCAAATATTGGTTTTGTCTAGTGGGCTCGGCGATTTGCATAATTAAATCTCGGGGCTCGGTGAAAACTCTGAGCCACTGAGAACGCGAAAATAGCAATAATTAAAACTCTGCTAGCTTATTTACAGAAATCCCCCAAGGGCGAGAGGACACTCAGCTCCGCACAGAGATTTATTAAGGGTCGCGGATGTATCCTCGTAGGGTGAGACGCCGGCAGGGATCACAAGCGATTCTTCTTCACGACGAGGACAATTCAAGTTGGAAGTTTTCGTAAAAAACTGTTTATATTTGTAAAGCCAGTGAATATACATCTTGAGTTCCGCGCATAATTTAAAACTTATGAAATAGGCTTTGTTTACATCCTTATAAAAGAGGGTAAGTATGCACGACTCTCTAAATTTAAAATTTCACAGATTACGCTGTGACTAAGTTGCAACAATCTGTCTCAGGTAATTCAGCTTTATGACGTAATTCATAATCAACATAAATTCTCGACATTCGTTTAGAGAAATAGGATTTATGGAGTCCTCTCGGTGTATAAATAGAAAAAGACACGTCATATGAAGTTAAAAACGAGAAGGCATGGAAAAGTGCAGAGCATTTAAGTTGTTTAACTATTAAGCATTTACTACAAACGGTAGCAATATTGCCTGGCAGGAACACCTGGCATATTTATGTTGTGACCGGTTGTCATGGATCGTGCGTGCAGTGCCGTCGAAACGAGCCGCTGAAACGACACGTACCTGCATATACCTATATACCAATGGGTTTCAGCCTGTTTTCCCAGTTTCAGGCCATTACGGTAAATGCCGACATTAATGTTGCAAGCTGATCAGATAGGTAGACCAGTGCAGAACGCGTCGTATGGAGCATTAAATATTTCTTGACTTATATGTATATATATGACATATACTATAAACCACACCGTTGCATTCGAACCAGAGAGCTACCATGCATACGTTGATGCATATATGTATATCTGCTAGGTAGGAAAGGAGCATCAAACAAATATACAACCAAACCAAGTGGAAAACCGGGTAAAATAGGTTATTCTATCAGCTATCAGCAAGCCGAGATAAATATCGCAACGGAAATGGCTAGTAATAATTAAAAAAACACTGTGGCCTAAAAAAGTAATGCTCGTAAAGTTTTTAGAGGTGTTTGATTAGTATCATTCTCTGAACTATACATGTAGATATATTTGCAACTATATATGTATATATTTTTCCATTATATGTGAGAGTGTTGAAGGTGCTTCTAGAGAGTAATATGATGTTTGTTAAAAAGAGGTTGTATTATATTTTCCTGTGAATGAGCACTTTGCCACAGGTCGGACAATATGTATTTAGCGTCCATTTGCCGAACACCGTATGTGTACCAACATAGCACTTGTGCATCTCTCCCGATTGAACGTGCTCTCACGAGTGCATGCACACGACATGGTGCACGTTTACCTACAGCCGAGGGTACCTGTACCCCACATTATTCTCCTTCGTAACTCACGCCCGGTTTGCTTACCGCGGCTAGGCTCTTGGCTTCACAGTCCACAATTTATTGCCTACGAACCTACCAACCTACCAAGCCAGAGCTATCCGTTAAGCACACACGAAAACCGAAAGCGTTCTGTAATTACCGTCGCGGAAAATTCAAGTTGCGATCCACATATCTTAATTGCATTCGAATCTTTAGACCATAAGCGATGCATCTATCATTCAATCTCGTTAATTTTAATAGAAAAGCATAAGGCCTCGAATTGAACGATCGGTGATAAAAATTAAGTATCTCTTATGTTTACTTTTTAGCCTGGAATTTCACACGGGTTGCCTGCACACAACAATCATTTTACGATTTTGCTCGGCTTTATGTGCTTACACTAAAGCTAAAATAGTCATAAATCTGTAGTTATGGTCTAAGAAAATTTTATGTAGCAGAAATTCAACAAGATGTAACGAGGAAGGCAGGAATCTGAGAGCTTGAAAAAATAATAAAACTATGACCCAGAAGATAAGGATAAAGAATCAAGTTTAGAAATTAAATTTAACTATCAGTATTTTTCAAATCATAATGATGCATGAACAGAATGGTACAAATAGGCGTCAAAATGTGATTTTCATTTTAGCTCAGAGGCAAGCTAGGATTAAGTATCAATGAGAGTTTATGACCTTGAGTATCGTAAGTCACAAGTCTTGTAATGTAAGTCAATCGATCGGTTGAACATACCAGTAACGATGGTACGTTGACGACGATCATTAATCATAAGCCCATCCACTCCGTCCCGGTAATCGAGTAATAACACGTTACCATTAACCAACACGCACACTTTTACGAGCACTTTACGACGTTCCGACGGAACAAAGGAGCACGAAGTTAGAAGACGTGAATCTTTTTTGTGCCATCGCCACACAATTGTCCCCGGCGTAATTTAATCATCGTATTTACACACTTTAACGCCTCTAAGTGTTCATTCACAAAGCCTTTTATCTAAAAAGCATTTGAAATTGAAAGATAAACTCGATTATATAGGAATTATCTTGCGAATCATTTTACCGAAAATTAATTGTAATTAATAAAGTGTTTCATCTTTCAGATACGATAAAGTGTACAAATATTGATTCCTATCAGTGACAATTAAAACTATGTGCGGATTTATCATAGTCATAGATGCAATTATGGCCAAGTAGGGTCTAGTTGAAACCTATTTTCCCGAAACCATCCTCACCTATTATGCTGTTAGATTAGAGAGTGAAGCATGTAAACTTTTGACCACATCATTTTCACGTGTATCCACTCTAAAGCTGCCCAAGTCGATTGGCCAGTTAGGTTAAATTCAGATGAAAATCACGCGGTTAAAAGTTACCCGATTGACCTCCCGGAGCGAAAACGGTACTATAATCCATAGAACGTAAACTGGCTCCCACACTACCTAATTCCTTGTCGCTTCACGGATCCCTAATTTTCGATAGCAGCGATACAGCATTCAACATTCTCGATAATATTAATTATGCATACTCGATGGCATCAAGTAATTATGTTCTAATCATTAATTGCACTCGCCTGATGGACCGAGCTCATCATGAAATATGGAAGCTTTAGTTGATAAATATGCGTAAACTGGCCTCGCTTCCAAATCCCGAGTCCTTAGTAAGTACATCCACCATGTATTTCCGATGATTATTAATTAATACTCTCTGTCGATAGTTGAACTTTAATAGTGCCGTGATCCCAGCAGTATGTACGTTACTTGAAACAATTAATAAGCGATGGGGGTTTTCGTTTCTGTAATGATAATATTGAACCGAATGAGCCAGATTTGTTCTATTTTATATTAAATCAAAATTATACTGATTCATTGATAAAATTGAAGAGGAATATTCTCTTCTTGTTGCTATCTGTTAAGCATATTTTTTCCCCACCTATCGGACCACCAATCTCCCAGGGTATCGCCTTCGCCTTCAAGGTCCCAAGGACAAAGGATCCCGACACACACGAGGTCGACATTGTTGATATCAACCAGTAACAGTATCAGGGTCGATTCCATCAAGTATGATTAAATTTTAATCCTTGGTTAAATCCTTGATTTGCGTACGCAAAGTATTGGTTACCTTAAGATAATTAAGGATTAAAATTTAATCACAATTGGTGGAATCGGCCCTCAGTCGTCTTTAGGACACGATTGCCTCAAGACGAAACAACTTGACCGCGAATCAAACCCTACGGATAATTATCTTTGTACTTCTAAGTCTGTTGTGTGTCAAGCGAACCATTTCTCTTCTAGCTATTGTAGCTCTTAAGGCATTGTTTCATAATAAAAAGTTGCGCTACAAATGATAGTTACAAATACATGTAAATGAAGTAATTAATATCTAATAAATGTTTCCTATTGCTTTAAACGTCTATTAGCACGCACTGTGTACTTTCACTTTACAAACACATTGTGGAGGGGACGACGATAAGATAAATTCGTCTTGCTCACAAGCTAGCCGTCAAAACAAGTCAATGCCTTTAGTTTAGTATAGAACTCGCGAGCAGCCAGTGAAGTTACTACGACTTCCTTCGGGTGATATACTTAATTTAATTTTCAACTATTAGTCAACTATGAGTGAACTGGAAGAAAGTGAGGAAACTTGGATAGAAGAGAAATTAATCCCAGAGCTAAAGAACTCTTTAAATAAATCTAATTGTACAGTGAAGTATGAAATTTCGAAGCCAACGGATTCATTCTTTTTGGCTAGGGTCATTTTTCTTGACTTAAAATTTATTGACCGTCAAGGAGAAGATGAGGTGAGTTAAATACATAAAACTCAAAGTTTAAAAACTCTGAATATTATCAAAAGCTTAACAACAAATCGTTTTGAAAATTTTGTTTGAAGAACGTCACTAAAGTATTCGAGTGCGTTATCTACGTAAGAAAATATTTAATCATCTCTATTCTAAAAAGATCATTGAGTCGAAGTCGAAATATCGTAACGCCTATTCCGCACATGATTGAAAAGTTCTGAACGTTCAAATGAACGAATTTTTGTATTGATTGTATTTGTAACTACAAAAAGTTTTTAAATATTGATTAATTTACATTGAAAATAATAAAGAATTAAATAAACTCGTAATCCTGATTGTTATTTTTAGTTGGCACAATATTTCTGGATCAAATATAATTAAAAAAAAATATTTCGTTCATTTGAACGTTCGAAACTTTATTCACATCTATTCCGCACTCCTGATTCGTCGTGTAAGTATCGATAGTGATTTTCGACAATCGATACTTGCCGAATCGTAAATTCCGCGTGAATTGAATTTGAGATTTTTCATTTTTGGTTTCGATAATAATTACTTTGTCACGAGTCTAAACTCGAAATACATTGAAAATCTAGGAATTTTAAGGGAATTTTATGGAATTTTTAAAGATTTCATGAAAGATAACGGGATTCTAAATGCTATCGTAGAATTTTAAAGAATTTCAAGAAGTTTCTGGGAAGTTTTAGAATTTTTCATGACTCTGATTAGATTTCAATCGTACTTTAAGGTACTTTTATAATTTTAAAATATGTATATTGTGGGATTTAAATAAGGAATTTAAAACTTTATAGGGTATTTTATTGAGAAATTTCAAAAGATTTTTATGATTTTTAAAAGATTATGTAGAATTTACAAAGATTTCGAAGTTTTTCGTAAAATTTTAAGGGTTTTCAAAAAATATTTCTATAATTTATAAAAGGTTTTGTAATATTTTTAAGGATTTGAAGTTGGTTTAATTGATTTTTACGAAATTCAAGAGATTTTT
>UCOK01006377.1:4157-19506 GCA_900474325.1 Synergus umbraculus | reverse complement strand
GATTTCAAGAGATTAATGATTTTGAAGGTTTTTATGTGAATTTTTAATGATTTTCAAGTGACTTTTAAGAAATTCAAGAGATTTTTAGGATATTTCGTCGAATTTTAAGGGATTTTAAAAGCTTTGTAAGAGTTTTAAGAGATTTTAAGGAATTTGAAATATTATTCTAAAATTTTAAGTAATTGTATGGGATTTCTAATAATTTTAGGTGATTTCGAGAGATTTTTCTGATATTTAAATGATTTCGTAATATTTTTAAGGATTTCATGGAATTTGATGAAATCTTTAATGATTTTAAGAGATTAGAGATTATATAAAATATAATAAATTATATAATATTCAAAAAGAAGAAAAATGCGCGCGCGGAGCGCGCTTTCGTTCTTGTCAATTTAGAATTTTCAACAGATAACGCTAAGCAAAACAAGCAATCAAATGATTTCATCACAAGAAATGTGAAGCTAATAAAACTAAAATTATATCAGGTTTATCTACCCGAATGGCATGATGGAATGTTACAAAACATTCAAAGAGGAAAGGATATGGAAAAATAAAAAACTTATTTTTTATTTATTAATAGGTATTATTATTATTTGTCTATCATTTCAAAGATAATCATAAAGTACCTGACAATGATTATTGTATTCTTAAAAAAATAATTAATTGCCTAAATGCTATTTTAAGTTATAGTATGCTATAAATTGTATTTAATCATTCTTTCGCAAAGCTAAGAAATTTTAAGTATAAAAGATGAAATTTTGGGTCCAGTTTCAGTATAAAGTTTTTCCAAAATGAGGAAAGAATCTTACTTCAGTCTATTGATAATTTGTTCAGTTTTTTTGCAAGGAAATGCGGTGATATCCAATGAGAAAATTGGTAAGTTGATCATGTTGTTTATGATCCTTTCATACAATAATAATATATGATACTAATAAAATAATTTGCAACATTCATGCAGAGAAATCATTGGACACTCATATTCGTAACAAGCGTGTAATTAGTCATTCAGCAGGAGGAGCCCAACCAGCACATGTTACACTGTCTCGTCATCTTGTCCAAATTCTAGTAGCTGATAATTTCGAATGTGCTGGTAGTATATTACAACCTAATATCATCCTAACAGTACGTCTCTGTCTTTATGGAAGTAATGATCAGTATACCGTTTTATCTGGTTCATTAATAAAAGGCAGTGGAACTCATCATCGTGTGACAGACGCAGCAAAACACAATAGGTTCAATATAGGTGATTATATTTACGCAGACAAAAAAATGTTATTGAATCTAGATCATCTATTGATTAAAGCACTCTCAATAATATTTTCTTACTTCAAAATTTCCAACTCCATTTTATTCAGAAACCGATTTTTTACAGCATTGCTGAAAATTCACCCACCAATCACTCTCAGTCCTCGTGGTAATCAAAAAATTGATCTTTACACTGGACCCTTACCTCCGAATCCTTCTGGCCTCTTCAGTGGCTGGGGATGCACAAATATAACACCACAGTAAGCTATACGATTATTATTATTATTATTATTATTATTATTATTATTATTATTATTATTATTATTATTATAGATTATTATGTAATTTGCACACTCATTGCATCACTTTCTCCGTTCTTGCGTCTGAGTGAGTATAACTGGTAGTACAACTAACATCATTAGTTGCGATTATTGCCCGCCGAAAAATCTCTGGTTGTAAAAATCACATAAATAGTAAAATATGATACAATTAATAATTTTCGGTTGCCACAACTCAATTATTATATGACAACAACCACAGCTATGTGGCAACTAGTATGAAATAATTGTAAACTATTGTTGTAAACGTAGTTGACAACTATGTAATAATAGTTGCCACATAGCCGTGGTTGTTGCTACATAATATTTGTGGTTGTGGCAACCACAGTCGTGACTGTGGAAACCATAAATTGTAGATGAACCATATTTTACTATTTCTGTGGTTGTCGCAACCATAACAGTTTTCTTCCGTGTGGTGCCAATTTCTGATGATTCAACTATAATTGTTCAATCAAATGTTGATAGTTGTATTGCATCCGCTCTACTTGTGTCCATTAAACACAAGTAGCGACAAGCAGATGTGAAGAGTGTGGAAAAGTAAAATATGTACCACTCCTGTTTCTCCATTTGTGTCATATCATACAAATATGTATGATATGACATATATATAGCTACTTACATCTCAAAGTATGAATTTTATGATTGCCAATGCAGTATGTACTCCTCTTTTTGTGATCGTACGCTTTAAAACTGCAGCAACTTCATCTACATTCAGATGAATATTATCATTCGGTAATTCAGTAAATGTAAAGATTTGAAGAGAACACTAACTAAATTGAATGTGTTCAAGTTTAACAATAATGCGATTAAGAAGATAAGGAAATCTGTTGTTTCTTTATATACATACTACTGTATGTATATAACAAAACATATATGCTATAATAAAACATTCATATCAAATTTCAGTGGAGAACGCACTTATCCTCATCATTTAATGGCAGCCCTTCTGCCAATAATTCCCTTTCAAGAGTGTTTAAATGCCACTGAAGTTCACCAGAGATTCCATCCTTTAGGCATTAATATCTGTACTCTTGATCGAAGTAGAGAAAGAGGCACTTGCCACGGCGATGAAGGTGGTTCTCTAGTTTACGGTGGTCGATTGGTTGGTATATTATCAGATATTAGAACAGTTAGAGTCGGAGTGCATCCGGATATTTTTATAAATCTTAGTCATGAAGACATAGCTACCTGGATCGTATTCAACTTAGGTGCACTAAGAACCCGTCATTAACTCTCAATTCATGAAAATAATAGAAAATATCATGTTGTAACTATTTTAATACAATTAAAATAATCTATTTTACATAGAACTCATGTATCCTTAATAAAATGATTTCTTCGTGTCGTATGAACATTGAGAATTCACTACACGGAGAAAAATGGAAGTCAGCGAACATTTACACAAATTCTGTAAACAAAACTTTTATTATAAGACAGAGTCCAAAAATACGACAATCATTCCTAAACAGATCAGTAATGATTACCGTATTTTTGGACTCTGTCTTATAATAAAAGTTTTGTTTACAGAATTTGTGTAAATGTTACTAAACTGCTGAATTCTATTTTTCTCCGTGTAATCGCTCTGTTTTTATTTTATGCCATTACATTTTTCGATGTCTTCGTTGTCTCTCCTGCGAATCCGATTATCTTTAAGGGAAGCTTATGCCAAGGACAATGTATTTATTGAACAAACCTGATTTAACAAAAGATATGATGTTCCATCACCAACAGATAACGTTAAAAAAAAAAGCAATAAAGATCAGAAGACAAAAATCATTTCTAATTTTGGTATTATTGAATGTTTACTCTTTCACTTATAACCTCATGGGTATGTCATCTCTGATAGGTATAATATGCTATAAATTTTTTATAATCATTCTTTTACAAGGCCAAGCAATTTTGAATATAAAAGTCGAATTTTTATTTCCATCTTCATCTCTGGTTTTTCCAAAATGAGGGAAGAATCTTACTTGAGTCTCTTAATACTTTGTTTAGTTTTGTCGCAAGGAAATGCGATTATATCACATGAAAAAATTGGTAAGTTGTTCTTCTTCTTTCTGGTCTTTTCATAAACATAAGAAAATAAATATGTAATTCAAGTATAATCTGATTTTCTTTCAAATTTTCTAAAATTTTTAATCGAAAATAATAATATACTTAGAAAATAATTTGCAAAATTCTTACAGAGAATTCATCGGCCACTCATATTCGTAACAAGCGTGTAATTAGCCATTCAGCAGGAGGAGTCCAACCAGCACATGTTACACTGTCTAGACATCTTGTTCAAATTCTAGTGGCTGATACTTTCGAATGCGCTGGTAGTATATTACAAGATAATATCATCGTAACAGTACGCGCTTGTCTTTATGGAACTGGTGATCAGTACACCGTTTTATCTGGTTCTTTAATAAAAGGCAGCGGAACTCGTCATCGTGTAATTGCAACTTCAAAACATCCAAGATATAATCTAGGTGATTCACTGTTTTTACACTGACAAAAAAATGTTATTGAATCTATATCATGTGAATGTCAAAACCACATTCAATACATTCAATACACTATCGTTTTTTACAGCATTGATGAGAATTCATCCACCAATCATTCTGAGTCCTCTTGGTAGTAACAAAATTAGTCTTTTCACTGGACCCTTACCTCTAGCTTCTGCTGGTATCTTCAGTGGCTGGGGATGCACAAATATATCACCAACGTAAGTTATATTATAATGATTTTTATAATAATAATAATAATAATAATAATAATAATAATACAGAAAAATATGTATTTTTCATATCACTTACATTTTGCATATCACTTTCTTTCCATATAAACCGTACCTCTTTGTCCATTCTTGCATCTGTGTGAGTATATCTGCTAGTACACTAACATCATCAGAAACGATAATTGGTACCAGTTTGTGTTGATTATACTAATTATTCGGTCAGATGTCAACAACTGTATTGCTTCCCCTCTACTTGTCTCCTTCAAACACAATTAGAGACAAGTAAATGTCAAGAATATCAAAAGGTTTCTTGATTTCCCATTTATATCACAACATGTATATCATCTACTTATATATCATAATACGAATGTTATGATTTTCAATGTAGTAAGTAATCCTTCATTTGTGACCGCCCTGTTGGAAGTAAAAAGATAGAAAAGGATAGAGATTTTCTATCACTCCCAATGTACACTTTGCATCCATGGATTGCAAAAGAGATAGAAAAAGATTGGCGTGGATAGGCGTGGTTAGACGTGGATATGCATGGATAGGCGAAGGATACAGACAGATAGAAAGATGGAGATTCAAAAGGAAAGAGATTATTGTAGAGATAAAAATAGATTAGCATGGATAGGGAAGGATACATTTTTCCTTTCTATTTTAATCCTGAATATTGAAAAAGATTCAAATAGATAGACTTTCTATCTTTTTACTTCCAACAGGGCTTACCCACAAAAACTGCAGCACCTGCATCCAATTTCAGATAAAGATTATCATTCTATTATTTAGTAATCATGAAGTTTTGGAGAGAACACTAATTAAATTGAATGTGTTCGAGTTTAACAATAATGCGATTATGAAGATAAGGAAATCTATTGTTTCTTTATATACATACATTAAGCTATAACAAAATATTCATATCAAATTTCAGGGGAGAACGCACTTATCCTCACCAGTTAATGTCAACTCTTCTGCCTATAATTACCTATCAACAGTGTTACGATGCATCTCGAGCCTCCCACGGATTTCTTCCTTTAACATCTGATATCTGTACTCTTGATCGAAGTAGAGAAAGAGGCACTTGCCACGGCGATGAAGGTAGTTCTCTAGTTTATGCACAAAGATTGATTGGTATTTTATCCCATGTTAGAGAGGTGAAACTCGGGATTCATCCAGATGTTTTTGTAAATCTTGGTCATGAAGATATTGTTCCCTGGATCGAGCGCAAGACACATGAACTTCAAAGTGCCCGTATGCGCCACCCTTAACTCTCAGTTTATACAAAATTTCATGTTGTAACTATTTTAACATAGTAGAACTCATGTTACATTAATAAATTTATTTCTCCGTGTCAATTGAACATTGAGAATTCAATAAAAACTCTGCTTTTATTACATCGCAGCCTCCGAGTTTGATAATAAACTTCAAAATCGTTTGAGAAAAACACGAACAGTTCTAGTTCGACAATGAAATTATAACTTAGCATTTCTTATGAATCACAGTGAATTTTACCTCCCTCATAAACCGTCTTTGCTGAGAATGTAAAAAGTGTTTCACATAAAATTGAAATTCTTTTTTTCTTCACTAACAGTAATTATCTTCTATATTCTGATTATTGTCAGGTCTAACAAAGCGGCATATGGTCTTAATGGACGTGATGATCAGGACATCGTTTTATCTGATTCATTAAAAAAACATATAGTGGAATTCCCCAGAGATTATTAATGGTATAAATCACCCAGACTCTAATTTAGATGATTTACATACATAAATATACGCCTTTAAGTCTATTTTTCCAGGTATTTAATAATTAATTCAAACTTATTCATTAGCCGAAAGATTGTAGGCAAATCAATTTAATTTATCAATTTATGAAAAAAGTTAAATAAGTGTAACAGCGATACTTACTGTTGTTTATAATTAGTTATTGGACGCCAGGAATAATAATATTAATAATAATTAATAATAATAATAGTTAATAATTATTTGCATATAAATAAAATATGCTCACAGAGAGGGGTGAAGGTAAAGTGAGAATCAAGTATTGCCAACAGACTGAGTTTCTAAATATAGAGATTGACAATAAAATTTATTAGGTAATATAAAATTTGTATCTCGCCCATTACATTCCAATTAGGCCAATTTATTACTGTAATAAATTAGCAATTTATCAGACAAAATATAATTTAATATGTCAGAGTTTTGATGATTGAATAAACGATAATCAAATTTACATTGGAAAATATGAACAAGAACCATTTCCAATATTCTATTGTTGTACTCTAGTATAATCAATATGATAATAAATTATTGTTAACGTACATTAGTATTACTAAAGAAACCGAATTATATCCATCAGTGTGGGTAGAACTTTTTAAATTATTAAAATACGGTGACATGTAGTCCTTTGTGTACTAATTTATAATAGTGAACAAAATAAACAATAAAATGATTTCATCACCATAAATGTGCAGAAGTCATAGCTATCATATAACTAAAATGGATGGTAATATAGCTGCTAATATTAAAATTGCATCAGTTTTATCAGTCTGAATGACGTAATGGAATTTTACAAAAAAAATCACATAGGAACGAAGATAAAGGAATAAAAAACTGTTTTTATTTAGATATTATGTAATGTTTACCATTTCAAATATAATCTTAACGTCCCTGATATAAATGTTTGCTATAAATTTTACTTAATCATTCTTTCACAACACGAAGAAATTTTGAATATAAAAATTGAATTTCTATTTCCTTCTTCATCCCTATGCATGCTTTTTCCAAAATGAGAAAAGAATCTTACTTGAGTCGATTAATACTTTGTTCAGTTTTGCCGCAAGGAAATGCGATTATATCACATGAGAAAATTGATAATTGTTCTTGTTGTTTGTCACCCTGCTATATCGACAACAATAATAAAATTACTAATCAAATAATTTGCAAAATTCTTGCAGAGAATTCATCGGACACTCATATTCGTAACAAGCGTGTAATTAGTTATTCACCAGGACAGTTTACACTGTCTAGACATCTTGTTCAAATTCTAGTGGCTGATACTTTCGAATGCGCTGGTAGTATATTACAAGCTAATGTCATCTTGACAATACGCCTCTGTCTTTATGGAAGTCATGATCAGTATACTGTTTTATCTGGATCATTAATAAAAGGCAGCGGAACTCGTCATCGTTTATTAGGAACTTTTAAACACCGAAGTTGTAATTTAGGTGATTTCCTGTTTGTACACTTTTTTACTTAAAGATTTCCCAATCATTACAATTTCATTCCAGTACCAATGATTTTACAGCATTGATGAAAATCCATCCAGCAATCGTTCTTAGTCCTCTTGGTAGTAACAAAATTAGTCTTTTCACTCGACCCTTACCTCTAGAACCTGCTGGTATCTTCAGTGGCTGGGGATGCCCAAATGTATAACCAACGTAAGCTACGCTAATACTATAATGATTGTTATAATTATTATAACACAGAAAAATATAGAGGGTGTCAAAAAAAGTCCCAGGACGGTTGGATATTTCCTGAGGTAAAATATTTAAAAAAAAAGTGAAAAATGGATATTAAAAAGTAATATCTAGCTATTTAACTATAGGACGACTATCTAGATATTTAGATATAATATCTTGATATTAAAACTTAATATCCAGATATTACAATATTGGATGTTAGAATATTTGGATTATATATTTTAATATCTGGATATTAAGTTTTAATATGAAGATATTATATCTAAATATCTAAGATAGTCGTCCTATAGTTAAATAGCTAGATATTACTTTTGAATATCCATTTTTCTCCGTGCTGAAGTAAATTTCAACGGGGAATTCAATGGTGACCTTCATTTTGACCTTGAAGTTGACCTTCGTGGCTTTTTGAAGGTCAACTTTATTTTTTTAAATGGAAACCCCCTTTT
The DNA here is from genome assembly GCA_900474325.1 of Synergus umbraculus. NCBI lineage: Eukaryota > Metazoa > Arthropoda > Insecta > Hymenoptera > Cynipidae > Synergus > Synergus umbraculus. The sequence continues at coordinate 11,279 of UCOK01006377.1, read as the reverse complement.
CTTAAATCTTTTTTTATCTATGACTTGGGTACATACTCGAACGTAGAATTTTCCGCTCTATCGATTACAGATGTAAAAAAATGGAGTTTCCATTAAAAAAAAACAAAGTTTACCTTCAAAAAGCCATAAAGGTCAACTTGAAGGTTAAAATGAAGGTCACCATTGAATTCCCCGTTGAAATTTACTTCAGAAATAAATTTCACTTTTTTCAGACACCCTGTATATTTTTCATGTCACTTGCATCGTTGCATGGAAAGTTACACTTCCTCTCAATGAAAATAATCCTGGATTTTGTCACATTCATTAATGCATCTCTATCTCTGTTCTTGAGTGAGAAAGTGAGTATAACTGATAGTACATGTGCCGTAATCAGAAAAAATAATTGGCATTTGGGATAATTCTATTAATTATTCGATCAGATATGTCGATAGTATTACCATGTTTTTGCTCTACTTGTATCCTTCAAACACAAGTAGGGACAAAAAGATGTATTTGAGTTTAACAGTGATGCGATCAAGAAGATAAGGAAATCTATTGTTTCTTTATATACATACATTAAGCTATAACAAAACATTCATATCAAATTTCAGGGGACAACGCACTTATCCTCACCTGTTAATGTCAACTCTTCTGCCTATAATTACCTACCAACAGTGTTACGAAGCAATTAGAGCCTCCCAATAGTAATTTTTACTATTTAAATAGTAAAATTTATTATTTTCTGTATTAAAATGTCTCAATTTTGTGATTTTGCCCCTACTTGCTATCGATATTAGTAATTTTTCTAACACAGAGTTTCTCAGTGTATAGGGTTTCTGGTTTCTCGACCTTTTTTTATTTCTCGAGGCACGAGAATTCACGACCAGGATTTCTCGAGTTTTTCTCGTATCTCGAGATACTTTGAAATTTTTAATAAAACAAGATTTTATTTAAAAATTTTTGCTTTATGAATATTACAAATTAGACTGATTAATTAGATAAATTAAATCAGATGGTAAATTTTTAGTTTAAGAAAACAAACATTTTGCTACCAACTTAAATTAAAAATGTCTTTTATATTTATAAACTATTATATTAATAACATCACAGTCTGTCGATTCAACAAATCATAATTAACTTTCAATACTATTTTTTTATTTTGAGCATACTGTGCCAGGTAAAACTAAACCAGTAACGCGCAAAATAATCAACAAAGAAATCAAATTGCAACCTGATTCCTTATAAAATAGGTTCTCAGAAACATAAGATGTTTTTTTTTTAGTTATAGTTGCCTAGCGCACGGAATTGATTTCTCGCTTCGAGAATTCTCCAGCAGAAATCCTACTCGATATAGAATCTTTCACTCTATTAGAATATTCCAGAAAATTCTTAGAGAAGTATTCAATAGTATTAACTATGCTACTATAGAAATACCTGGAAATACATATTTTTCCAGGGGACAACGTACTTATCCTAGAGTGTTAATGGCAGTCCTACTGCCCACAATTACCCATGCCCAGTGCTCCACGCTCACCAGGGGCTTACACGGACGAATTCTACCTGAGCATGAGATTTGTACCCTTGATGGTCGAAGAGAAAGAGGCGCTTGCTACGGAGATGAAGGCGGTTCTTTAACTTACGCTAATCGGATTCTCGGTATTTATTCTCATAATGAAGGGCTTAATATTGGATTACATCCAGAAGTTTATGTCAATCTTAGTAATAGCAACATTATTTGGTGGATCAATTACAACACAGAAGAACTTCAGCGTTTACGTAATAGTTGACGCATACTACACTGAGTGTTTTAGCACTACGTCTAGTTTAACGTTAGTGAACTTCGAAAATTAGATTAAAATATATCTAACCAAAATAAATGTATTGATAAATAAGAGAAAACCCAAGAAATTCAATTACTTTCATTTATTATAAGTATTGACAGTTATTTGCTGTGAGAACACGAACTTTTCTCTTTAGCGATAATTACTTTTGGTATCTGAAGATGGAAGTAGAAAATTAGGTGGATGCAAATGTAAAACTAAAAATGAATGGAGATGTACAATTTCAAATACAAGTATAATAAACGATCCTTCCCCTGTCATCATTATTGGAATTTTCCAGGATTTTATTACTTTAGGAAACAAATGAGAAATTTGGTATGATCAGGATTGAACTGCTTTAGGATTGGTATACATGAATGGCCTCATAAAAGACCTTAATCCTAAGCTGACCCAAAATAAATAAGTTTTTTATTGCTTCTAGAGCATGATTTGAATGAAGAATACCTACACTAAACAACCAAACAAATTTTTAAACATAATAATTGTTCTCAATGCCAAGAAACTTCTATTGTAAGTCTTTAAAATTACTTCTAGAACTAATTTCTAATTCTTGAGTAAAGCAACGAAAATGTAGGTCACATAAACATTTCGCAATAAATGAGAGACTATAAATAAATTTTATTGCTAATTTTACTATGAAACAAAACGGGACACAACTGATGTTAGTTTCAAAGGCACACATCATATCTAATGCTTTAACTTCACGTTTAAGAAACCTAAACGATTGTAATGAATTTTTAAACAATTTTTTATGTTGTCTAGAATATATCCATTGATTAACATTCGTAATATAACTTGAACATGATTAGTGAAACTATTTGAAATTGGTAATAGGTTTTTAGTAGTCAGAATCATTATATTTTTCAAAAAATTGAGGGTTTAGTGAAATCGATTTTAATCCAGTAGATTTGACTTGAACTTTGAGGAAATTATTTAACCCTTTGCGACTGAAAGGGTTAAGGAATTTTAAAGAATTATTAAAAACACTGAAAGAATGAACCAAATATTGAAATTTGTCCTCATTTTGAAAATATATAATATCAGGGTGGTCACATGTCAGGGAATTCAGGGAAGTCAGGGAAATGTCAGGGGAAAAAAAGTTTGTCAGGGAAATCAGGGAAATGCGAGTAGATGTCAGGAAAAATAGAAAAAGAAATTTATACTAACTATGTTATTTTTTCATATTACATGTATAGCTGTATAGTTTACTTAACAAATTTTAGAAGGTTTCCAAGGATTTTGAAGGATTATAAAGCATTTCCATGCATAATATCTGAATTTCTAATAATTTTGAAAGGATTCTAAAATTTCTAAAATCCTATAGGATTTTAGGAATTTTAAGAGACTTAATCAAATATAAAGAGACTTTTACTTATTTTAAGGGATTCAAATCTCTTGGAATTCTAATAATTTTATGAAGCTTGTAAAATTTTTTAGAAATTTTGACATTTTAAAAATGATTTTAAGGAATTTAAAGATTCCTCATGGGATTTAAAAAAATTTCAAAAGTTATTTTTGATTTGAAGGGATTTTAAATGATTTTCAAGCATTTCAAGGGATTTCGAAAAAATTTTAAATATTTGCGGAATTTTTAAGAGATTCGAAAAGACTTTAAAGGGTTTTTAAAGAATTTCAAGGAATTTCACTAGGTTTTAAATGATTTAAAAAAGAATTCAAGGAGCCTAAGGATTTTGAAGATATTTCAAGACATTTTAGGCGTTTCTAGGAATTATTATTTTTTTAGATTTTTTTTAGGTCATTGAATTTTAGACAAATTCGTAGAATTTGAAGGATTTTGTGAAATTTAAAAATATTATTGAAATATCTTAAGAAATTTAAAGGATTTCAAGGTATTTTATAGTTCCTTATGAAATTTTAAAGAATTTCAAGGCATTTCAACAACTTTTAAGTAATTTCCAAGTATTTTGAGAGATTTCGAGGGATTTTAAAAAATCTCTAAGCTAGGTGATTTTAAAAATATCTTAAAGGATTTCAAGTGTTTTTAAGAAATTTTAGGAGATTCGAAAAGAGTTTAAAGGATTAAATAAAATTTAAATAAATTTCTTGTCAGGGAAATGTCAGAGAAATTGAAAATTGAATTTTGTGGCCAGCCTAAATATTTTTTTAAAGCAATCAAATTCCTCAAGGAAAAAAGAACTGCTCGTCTGCTCGATTTGAGAGGATCGGGAGTAAGTCCTTTAGCGATAACATGGCTTTTCAAGAAGTCGTCTAAATTAATTCGCAACCGTAAAGACGTCGGTATGGGGCGTGTTCACGATTTCGCATCCGTAACCCCAAGAAGCAACGGACGGTAAACTATACGAAGATTTAATGTCACATCGTAAACTGCTCTTTTGCTACCCTCATGGAAGGTCACGTGGGTTGTTTTTGCGCTTCATTGGTTCGTACGATCTTTGACGTTCTTTATATGGAACCTTTGATACATGCATTGTGCTCATTCGCGTAGACAAAATCGAAAAAAATTCTCCATAAATATCCTTAAGAGACATTCTCATTATTTTCGAAGATTTAAAAGTCCTAGATATTTCTTATAATAATTTAGTGTTTTATGTCTTTCAGTCTTTTTTTTTTTTTAATTATATTTAAATAAATTAACTTACCGAAACGAGGAGAGCAGCAGCACGCCTTGAAAAATTTCTAGAATCATCGTTCCATTTTGCTTCAAAAATAGACCTGCAAATGAAAAACATTTTATTGTCATCACTTCTTCGGGTGGATTATTAGATTCATTTTTTAGACATTGAAAAAAGATCAATGATAGTGAGGCTTGATTATATCAATTTTTTTAAAACCAGAATATTTTTTCATAACGATAATAATCAAAATTTGTGAATACTTTATTTCTTCAAATTCAATGGCATTTATTTGAATTTAGTGGAATTTCTATGATCTCTGTGGAATTAATTTAGGTTGAGTGAAATTCATTTTTATTTATGTGTAATTACATTCTGTTCAATAGTATTTTTGAAATTACAGGGTATATCTATAAATATATTTCCAAAATATTTAGCTATTCTGCTATTATTTCTATAGAGATTTCGTTGAGGTTTATAGCTATAATCGTTTTTTGCGAATAATAATTCTAGGATGACACCTATCATGAAAATTGGATTATTTTTTAGCATAATTAACAACTTTATGAATTATGACACTTCTGGATTATTTATGTTTGCTTATTTATAAAACTAATTCATGTTTATTAATATTCAACGTAGTTTATATTTTTTGTAGAATGAATAACTATATATACATTAAACTGCGAAAAACATTGTAAAATATAATACATTTTCATACTCATATATAATAAAGTTATTACATTTAGAAAAAATTTAAACTATTAAATCATCACTCTTATATTCCGAATAATTATTTTAAAATTCAGTGAACTGAATTGAAACTGAATTTGAAGTGTCGTTCCAAATTCAAAAGTCGTATCTACATTTAATATGAGTCATTTGTCACGTTGAGAAACTTCAGGAAAAAGTTATAAAAAGCCTTCCTTGCTGTTTATATTTCTGTACATTTATTTTAGATATGATATTTCAAAATGTTTGTTTCGTGAAATATCTCTAAGTGAAATTTGACTCATCCGAAATCTATATACAACTTTTGAATTTGAGACGGCTGTAACGTGATGGTAAGAGCTTACAGCCTAGACCATAAATCTGGAAATGGATAAGGAAAGCTTCCTACCGTGCCAGGGCCAGGTATATAAAAACGGGTCAGTTATCGTTTCAGATCTAGCTACCTTTTCGACAAATCTTTCTTTCCTTTACATAAACTTAGAATTTTAATTATTGGAGCACTTTTAGTGGAAAATTTTAGTTTACAAAAATTATAAATGTACATAACAACTGTAAAATGCAATATTTTTAAAAATCCTTGAGCAATTTTTGAGATATTGGTTGCAAATAAGCCCTACAGATTTCATCAATATTTATCTGCAACTGTCTTTAAGTCATAGTGGCAACAAAAAAAGGCCACTTCCATCCATCATACATATACACATACAGTTGATTAAAACGTTGTAGTAAACATTTAACAATTGAGGATAGTTTGATTAAATTGTTTTAAACTAACTTTGAAATTGTATCAACTTTTGTGCTCATTCAATGAGCACTTTGCTTGCTGGAAGCAAATATGATTTGATTCCTCATAGAGGGAGCATTAATTAATTAACCAAATTCATTAACATTGTCACCTGAATCGTGTTAAAACAAAGAAGAGCTTATTTTCTCTACATCAAGCTTAAATTTTGATTATTTCAGAAGTTATAGTCGCAAAATTCATTTTCGAAAACTCCAAAAGAGCATAGTTATGCTTTATTGGAGTTTTCGTTATGCTTTCTTATTCTTCATTGAAATGCATTAATCTTATAAATCAATCGATTCGTCTGTATACAAAGAATCTTCATTTCCCTAAAACCAGCTTTAAATTTTTATTACTTGAGAACTTATATTAGATAAATTCATTTTAAAAAAATTAATTAAGCATAACTTCTTTACTTTTTAATTAAATGCATTAATCTTATAGTTCAATCGATTTGTGTGGAAATAAGGAATCTTTCATCTCCAGACATCCGCATTAAATTTTGATTATTTGAGAAGTTATAGTAGAAAAATCAATCTTACTAAAATTATAAAAGTACACAGAGCTTGTAAAATTACATATTTTGTTAAAACCTTGCAAGAAATTCAACTAGGTATGAGTGTGGATAAATTATAAGTGGAATAAGTGTGGTGGATTTTGTCAACACTACAAAGCTTCCTCTATGAGGAAGCATATGAGAAAGAAAAATATTGCAAATTGTAATGACTACAAAGTTTCATATTTGAGGGAGAAACACAGCCGAGATAGAATTGAGAGCTAAATTAAATATTCATTATATGGTTCCCAGAGAGTTTAAAATTCGTATAGAAGAACCTTCCATATTCCTTGAAAATAAAATCTAATTTTTACTTTCGAAGACAAATCTCATATCCCCGGACTCGTAAAATTCCATAGATTCCAAAATCATCGGTGACAATTGGACCCCCAGCTGCGAAAGGATCGGTCAGCCGAGCGATCAGTTTATTGGCGAAGAGGGGAACCGAAGAAGTGGCAAGAAGTGTAGTGGGACCCTGGAAGGGGAAGATATCCAAGTAGATGGAGCTGAAACCAGAATTGCATAGAAGGGGAAGGTAGTTAGGTAGCTGGCATTGCAACGGAAATCGCCCATCATTTACTGTTCGTCCTTCAATCAGCAAAGATGGAATTCGTCAAGAAAGTAAAGGTCTTTTTC
>UCOK01006362.1:12988-64001 GCA_900474325.1 Synergus umbraculus | reverse complement strand
TATATATATATATATATATATATATAAGCAGGCAGACACATTCGTAAAAACATGTGTTTTAGGTTCAGTGGGTCATAAAATGTGGACATTATATTGACAAAAACGAAGAATGTAAGCATGTATTAACTTACCTTTCCTGGAGCAAAAGAGCAATGAGATGATTTACAGACGTTCTTCTCTGGCTGAATCTGATAAGCATAATTGATATTACTTCCTGGAATCATTCCCCTAAGAGCTGGTACCTTCATTATCTCTGGTTCTTCCACGCCAGCTTCCAATAAAAGTACCTGAAATAAATCAGAATTGGATTACGTAATTTGACAATTCTGTATTTCATTTTCAAATACTTACATTCCAGTCTTCGATTTCAGTTAATCGATTAGCAATCACACATCCACCAGAGCCAGCTCCAACGACTATGAAATCATATTGTTCAGGTTCAGGTTTTTTATTAGTTGAATTACTGTCTACCGATGATGAAAATAATTTAGCAATAAAAGACATAAAGATAATTGTTGAGGGGTCACATGCCGGGCCACTTGGATTTGAAATGCATGATGCGGTAATATTTGCTGGTATCCAAGTCATGGTGCTAAAAAATATAATTCGTGTTATTTGAAGAAAGTAGATATATATTTTTTATGCAGAAAATTTAATTCTTATATATGAGGAACTGGTTCATAATGCGTAATTAATGCATTGATAAAATCGTTTGATTGATTTTGAGATGACATTTCCTTTCAATCGGTCGAAGGTCGAATATACTTAATTAGCTGAATCTGTGAGCAAAGGTCAAAAAAAAGCGATGCAAATGATTAATTTTAAAGATATCGAAAAAATGTAACTGGTTTTTAAATATTTTATAATGTAATAATAAAAATTTTATGTAAATATGTAATATAAAAACAGTCGGTACTATGTCGTTCACAATATACTGCAGTTAATCTCAAGTTGCCAAATTTTGATCCAAAAGTAGTTGATCAAAGAGTTGCAAAAGTTAATTATTTTTCCATTGTGCAACGCTTTGATCCACTTTTGGACCAACATTTGACGCCTTCGGATTTATTGTGAAGATGCGTTCCCAAATTAGAGATACCTATATAAGTCAATAATTCTAATTATATATATATATATATATATATTATAATTATAGCACCACCAGATTAGAGTTATTAATACTCCATTCTTTCTTTAATTCGACTAAGTATACCTATGAATTTATAAATGGCTAAGAATTCCTATATCTATATTTATATAGATAAGATTAAATATGCAAAAATATTTTGACAAATAAAGTTTAACTTATAATATATTTTCACAAACAAAATAAATATAAGTAAACTTTTCTTCAAACAACACTTGTCAGAAAACGCTCAATTTTTTAGCATTCGTATAGGTAAAATGAGTATTGAAAAATAACCTCTGAATATTCTCTCCTATTACTTTTGTTTACCCAAATGTCTGATATAAATAACTTTTTTTAACATATTCGATGTTCACAACCTACCAAATTTGAGGATAAAGCGCAATAATAAGGCGAGGAGAACGCGATGTTTGATGTAATGTTTGCGGGGGAACTTACTTAACGCGAATCCCAGTACCAGGCTTTCGCGATAAGTGAGAAGAGGGTACTGTTCTTAAATATCAACTGCATACATCCTCATTTCATATACTTGATTGAGTTTAATCAAGAACTGATATCTGTTTAATCAAGAACATCAATAATGCATGTACTTTTCCGAAGGAAAATGATTTATTCTGATTAGATCAACGCAGTGCATTAAAAAGTATGTAGATATATAGCCAAGATAGCGTAATAAACAATATGCTTGCATTTTTTTTAAATACTTTAAATCGTTAATACCTTATCAAGTGAGAATAGTTTAAACATTTTAATATATTATGACCCACCAAAAAACAGCTTTGAGTGTCTCAATATAATAAAATGTAAAACAATATGTTCGTAAACAAACGGAAATGAATTTATGAATAAAAAATAACTCTGGAATAATATTAATCTGTTCCCCCGATCTTGCTGATACTAAAGAATTTGTTAAAAATCAAATCACGAATGTAATCATGCATTATGTGATTAATTATAAATTTAAAAGACGTAAATGATCAGATTATATCACTTAATTAATCCGAGTTTTGTTACAAAAATCTACCATATACATATATGATGATAACATTCGACGAAAGGTATTGGCCTCTGGTAAACTCTTTTATTATTTTAAAATCAAGTTCAAATTCGTTAGCCAACCATTTTCGATAGAAATTCAAAAAATTACTTATTAGATTCACCTGCTTTAAGATCAGTGTAAGATTGGAAATCATGGATATAGGGAGACTGGAATGCAATCGAATGCCCGTAGTTTTGTCACTAGATTTTTGCACGCATTCAATGTAAAATCTTAGTGACAAATGTTAAGGCATACATACATGACATATACATAATACATATACATACAATACTTGCGCGCCTATGCAATTTTAGAGGTGGATGTTGCAAAAAAAATGTAATAATGTTATAATGTGAGATAATAATTAACTCCTCAGCAAAATATACCTACATAAAAAAGAATTTTAGAGAGATTCCTCGTTTTAGGATTGGGAAAGTATTTCTCAATCAAGATAAAGATAAAGACCGGAAGTAAATTCGAAAGAGCTGCCTCTGAGCGTCGATTGAACCTACACCTTTTTTTCATTAACTTTAATCAATAATTGGATCTGTTTGTAATTTCTTATCAATAAATTAATTATAATTAAACTTAGTACATAAATTCATTGGCATCCTCATCCCGCTTCGGATTTTTCTTTTATAGAATTCTCGAACAAACCGAGGAAGTTAGGGAAGATAAAAAAGGTTATAATTTTTTTTTTTTTTTTAATAATTCATAACATAACAACAGCTCTCTAAAGTTGATCTCGATGATGATTGTGCAAAGAAACGCATTAATTATATTGTGGCTGGTCTTGTTGAGTTACATTATTGAGTGGCAGCTACACGGAGAAAACTGGATATTAAACCGTAATATCTAACCGTAATAACTATGGGACGACTATCTAGATATTTAGATATAATATCTTGATATTAAAACTTAATATCCAGATATTAAAATTTAATATCCAGAGATTAAAATATTGGATGTTAGAATATTTGGATTATATATTTTAATATCTAGATATTATATCTAAATATCTAGATAGTTGTCCCATAGTTAAATAGCTAGATATTACGATTTAATATTCAGTTTTATCCATGTAAGAAACATTGATTATTGCGGTTGGTCCTCTTAGCTTACAATGAGTTTTTAAGTTACGAATTATTTTATAATGTTTACAAATAAACTAATTAGAATAACGTCGTCGCGGGACGTGACGTAGTATTGAAATTACTAATAATATCTTTTAAATGTTAAAAGTAGATGAACTGCAAATTGCATTCTCAGGAATAATGAAATAATTCTTTATTTGTATTTGTACACTATCATTCTCATTGTAAGAATAAAAAATATATATATACTTAGAAATGATATATGTAAAATATTAATACCGTAATTTATCACTCAACCCAATCTGCCTTAATCATATCACTGGCTTTCTCTGCAATCATGATAACTGGTCCTTGCAGATTGCCCCGAATAACAGCCGGCATAATAGAAGCATCGACAACTCTAAGCCCAGTTACACCATAAACCCGTAATCTTGGATCAACAACAGCCTCAAGATCATCTTTAGGTCCCATTTTACATGTGCTGACATGGTGATGAACAAATCGTGCATTTTCTAATGAATGACATTTCCAATATTCATCCGTGCCGAAAGTAAACTTGTCACAAACTCTTGAAGTTGTCTTAACAATCTTAAAACCATTTTCTTTAAAAGCTTTAGTATCTGTAATTTTCAAGGCCATTCGAATACCTTCAATCATAACATCCAAGTCGGATTCAACCGTAAAGTAACCGGAATGTATCACAGGATTTCCCCGAATTGGATCTGTATCATTAAGTCTAATAGATCCTCTACTTTTAGGTGTCAACAAAAATACAGAAACACCGAAGCCATCATAATACGACTGGGGATTATACTGACGTGCATGAGAACCAAATTGTAACTGTATATCCGGTACATTTTCATTTTTCTCGTATTTGGTCCTTATAAAAGCCATAGCCTCGGCAATACTTCTTGTAGCAAGTGGACCATCATGTGTTTTTAAATAATAATACACGTCTTCTTTCATTTTCTCCAAACTTACCAAAGTCCAATAACTTTCATTTGGGAAGGAAAAATCGAGTCCTACTTTTATGTGATTGTGCATATGTCGGCCAACCGGTAAGTCATGGATAATTTCAATATTGTGTTTCCTTAAGTCTTCTGCAGGCCCTATTCCAGAAAGCATCAGTAACTTTGGTGACTCTAAAGTACTTGCTGATAGAATAACTTCTTTCTTTACATAAGCAACTCTCGAAATTCCTTTAGAAGTATATTCAACACCTAGTGTTTTCTTTGTTTTCGGGTCGATTATTACTCTAGTTGCGAGAGACTCGGTTTTTATGAAAAGGTTGGGCCTATCTTTCCTGATTGGTCGAATGAAAGCGGCATTTGTACTCTGGCGCATTCCGTTTTTACTGATGTACTGAGTGTCCATTACACCTATTTGTCTTTCTCCACTCGCATCTATTTTGTTGTATCCAATTTCTTGGAGTGATTTGACTATTATTTTTGTGTTGATATCAGAGTAAGGCAGTCGTTGAATGCTTTGATATCCTCCTGTTCCATGGTATCCTGGATTACTTTTGACAATCTACGAACAATGCAAAAGGTCATAACATTTTATTATTGATGAAAAAGAGGATTACGATTATATCAAAATTAAATTATCTCGAAATCATATATCATCATATATAAAAAAAACTCTCTTAAAGCGATCTTAACTGATCTGCCTTCCGAATGAACATAGCCGTGTATAATTGCAATTCGGACAAGTTACTTAGCGCAGCGGACACGAAATTTACAGGCGTTTTTGGTAAAAAATGTCCTGAGAAAAACTAAAAAACTTCCAAACAACGTCTAATGTTCAAACTACGTCCTAAAAACCGTCTATGGAATATTGTATGTTTTTAGAACGTTTTAAGAATTGACATTCTAGTTAGATCTAAATACATGAAAGAATGGAATGTTTTGTTACATCTGCATCTAGGTTGTCTTCTGATTTTATGAAGTAAGGTAATATTTCTTCATAACTCCAACCAGTGTTTCCCAACTTGGCCCAATCGTTATAATCCTGTCGGTTTCCTCTCGAGTAAACCATACCATTCACCGAACTCGTCCCACCCATTACCTGTAAATTTAAAAGAAAAATTAAGGGTAAAACTGCATGTGCTTTGGGAAAAATTGTTCAGGGCAGCAAAAAAACTTTCTCAAAATTAAAATTCTTAAAAGAAAAAAAAACTAGGTGCGAATTCGATCTCGAGTGTTCCATTTAACTATACATATATTTAATTTTGTTGTACTTATGTTTTGAGCACTAGCATTTGCTTCCTCGTTATGATGAAGTTGAAAATGTATTTGCTTTCTCATATAGTGGAAGCATTATTGATTTTCTTAAATATATTAGAAAATATATATAAAAAGTTCTTTTTTTTCGAAGCAAAGAATTTTTCGAAGTCATTATTCATATTTTTAAATAAAAGATATTAATATTAGATTATTTGATTTTCTACAGTACAAGCAAATAGAAACTAATAGAAGACTCTTAAAAAATTTAATTGTACCAATTGGATAGAAAAAAAAAAGATTAATGTACAGTAAAATATATTTCTTCCGCAGAATCATGTGGCGCTATTATTATTTCCATATCTATCATTTTTAAACATTTTATTTAAACACAAATTGTTTAAACAATTTTAAAGTTAAAATTTTTTTCATCAAAATTTGCGGTGGAATTTTCGAGAACTTTTAAGTGAATAAAACGTGAAGGGTGCAATGCCGCGATACTCTTATTCATTCATTCAAATGTTATCCCAAAATTTTTTTACTCATCCTATTAGGATATCTTTAATTATAATGTAACTTATATATACTTAACTTTCCTGGAGTTAGTGTGCATGTTTTTGATTTACAGGCCATCTTATTGGATTCTACCTGATATTTATATTCGATATTACTTTTTGGAACGAGTGACCTAAAAGCTGGAACCTCGGTTACCTTTGGTTCCTCCACACCAGCTTCCAATAAAAGTACCTGTAATGTCATTAAAAAGAAGAGAATATGGTGAATTAAGGACTTATTTCGAATTGAAATTTATTCCGAACAAATTCGAAATTTTCCGAATCATTTCAGAAATCCGGAATTTGGATCCGAATCAGACAATTGCATTCCAATCTAATCCGAATAAAGTTTTCAACCCTGATCAAATCAGGGCCCATTAAAAATTTATTAAAACTTGTATAATAACCCAAATGAATCCAAATGAATCCGATCAATTCGAATTTCTTCGAATGAATCAGAATTTATACGAATTTTCAATTAAAATCCGGTCAATCTGAATGAATCAAAATTTATCTGAATTTTTTGGAATCATTCGGACTAGTTCAAAGGAACCGGATTTATTCGGATTAAAAGTTCAAATTAATTCGGGTTGACTATAGATTCATCCAGATTCATTAGGATTGCAAGTTCTGATTGAAAACGCATATCCTTCGAATTAGATCAGAATGAAACTGTTTGGTTCAGATATAAATTTCGAAATGATTTGGATTGATTCGAAATGAATTTCCAATCCGAGACTTTCGCCAGTCGCGCAGGGAAGGTACTTACATTCCATGCTTTATTTTCAGTTAATCGATTAGCCAGAACACATCCAGCTGTGCCGCCACCTACGATTACGAAGTCATAATTTTCTGGTTCACGATTCACATTCGAATTGCTGTCCCTCGAAGATGAAAATAAATTAGCGACAAAAGCCATGAACATAATTGTCGATGGTTGACACACCGAGGAAGATGAATTGGCCGAACATGATGCCGAAATATCTGCTGGAATCCACGTCATGATCCCTATTATTATTATTATTATTATTATTATTATTGATCCATATTATTTTTGCATGAAATCTATAATATATGTAGGCGTTCACGTTCTTGAAGCTTTCGAAATCAAATTTGGTTTAGTTAATTTCTATAATTAGTTTAATAATGCCTTAAAGTCACTGAAAATATCTTAAAATCCCGCGGGCAACGCTTGGTAAATTTCTACAGTATAAAAAAAAAAAAGAAAATATTTCAACTTACTTAATCAGAGGCTTCTGCTACTTTAGGTAATGCCTCTCGAACAGTGATGGAATATTGAGGAAAGATATTACAAATAAATCAATTACGAAATAGATACGATAAATGAAAGCAACATATATTTCCTAATGATAATCAAAATCACGATGGCAATCAGAAGTGATTCTTTGAAATTTAAATCGAGCAAATAAATATTCTGCTGAAACAGCATCATACACTGAGAAAAATGTTTGGTGCGGACAACAAAAAATTTTGTTGCTATAGAAGCAACAAAGATTTTTGGTTTTGCCAACCAAATTTTTGTTGAACCAACCAAAGTTTTGTTAATTCAACCAAAACTGAGATTTTGTTGGTTCAAATGAATTTTCTTGGTTCAACAAAAAGTTTTGTTGTCCGCACCAAACATTTTTGTCAGTGTATGGCATCATATACAGCAAAAAAAATATTCTGCTAATACAGATTACATGATCTTAAATCCTCTGACTTATATAAATAATCTGATAACCACTTAATAGTCTTATCAATTCCTCAATTTTTTCCTTATATTCTTTGTACATATTGTTTATACAGCTCAATTTTTTGTTTATTTTACTTTCTTACTTTTAAAATAATTTAAAGAATTATAAAGAGTTTTAAGAGATTTGGAAAAGACTTTAAAGGATTTCAAAGTTTTCAAGGGCTTTTAATAGATTTCGAAGAATTTAAAGTGATTATTCGTATGATTTAAAAAAAAAATTTAATATTTCAAAAGATTTTAAGAATAATTTTTAAAAATTTCAATCGATATACATAAAAATATTTAAAGAATTGTTAGATTTTAAAGAATTTCAAGTGATTTGAAGGATCATTTAAAATTTCTTTAAATATAAATAAATAAATAAATAATTAAATTGTTTATAAATTCGTTCGAAATGCTTTGAGATTAGATTGCATTTACTGATCCAATCTGACATTTACGCAAATTGATTATACGTAATTAAAAATGTCATTGTTAGGTAATGCTTAATATATTTTTGAAGAGCAGAGTCAATTTTACATTAACGTCAATTTCTTTCGGTTTTAATCGAGTTCTATGTCCTTGAGGTGGTTTGATAAGTTGTGTTTCAGGACAGGGATAAGGTTCGCAGTGGAAATATTCATGATGCAATGCCTGAAAGATAGAATTAGCCTTCTTATATTATAGTGTGTCACACTTGTTGAATTTGAAGCAAAGGAGCGATTAGCAGCACGCAAAAAGAATTTATACCTCACTAGCAGTCAAACGTTTTGAAGAATTGTAGAGGAGAATATTTCTAACAAGATCAATGGCTTCTGGTTGAGCATCTGGAATTACTTGTTCCCATGTTGTGCCCTTATGGTAAGGGAATGTTATTTTGTTATAATCTGGTAGCGTACTCAATTCTGGCCAGGTTTCTGCAGTTGGTGAACCCAAGTGTCTCAAAACTATTGCTAATTGTTCAATATCCGTTTCACCCTGATGGAAATTTTGGACAAAAATATTTATTATTATTTTCTTTAAGGGCAAATATGGTGAACTATGACGTCACTACTTTATACCAATCGTTCTACACATGTATGTATTATATATTCTCTCTGGCTTCCTATTTTTAAACTAAAAAAGATATCTTGTTGAAATTTTTGAAAATGACAAAATATATCAGTGCTCCCTGCTCGATCCTCTTATTATACTATAATACCATATGAGTGATCGCGCGCGCGTAAACGCATATTATATAGATACATATATGTATATCTTATACCGCGTAAAATCCTACTTTTAAATGAAAATCCCTAGCTCTTTACCCGCATATTGCATGATGAATGGTAATGAAAAAATATTTAATTATATATATACCTAATATATTTTTTGAGTAAAATGAATAAATCGAATTTGAAAATTTAGAACTCACTGGAAAAAGAGGAGTATTGTTGAGCATTTCTCCGAAAATACATCCTACTGACCACATATCAATGGCTGCCGAATAAAATTTTGCACCGTATAATAATTCTGGTGCTCTGTACCATCTAGTTGCAACTTGATGAGAATAAGGTCGACTGACCTCTTCCCAGATCAAACGTGATAGTCCAAAGTCAGCAATTTTTAAAATTCCATTTTTTTTTATCAACAAGTTAGCGGGTTTCAAATCCTGTAATTAATTTATTCTTAATTACTATTATTAAAAATCAAAAGAAAAATCTCAAAATTTCCTTCCCCAACATATAAAGAAAATTAAGAATAGATATAGATGACAAACCCTATGCATTATATTTTTTGAGTGCATGTAAGCTACGCCTTCTAATAACATTTTCATGTAGGATTTTGTTTGTCCATTCGTAAGAGGATTGTCATTATCTTTTATTAGTTCCCATAAACCTGACGGCATGTATTCAAAAACCATCACAAAGTCAAGACCAACTGGAAATGCATCCAACAATTCTATTACCTGTAATACAATTTCACAACTCTTTATCCAATATTTAATAGAGAAAGAATTTTAAATAGGACTTAGAATTTGGTTATAATATTTTGGAACTTACGTAAGTATGTTTCAGAGTTTGTAGAGTTTTCACTTCACGAATTATTGATGTTGGTATTCCATCTTCAATTCTTTTCAATAAAACTTTTTTTAATGCTACTTCAGAACCGTTCGTATTATCAAGTGCTTTTAAAACAACTCCATGTGCGCCTTCCCCTATTCGTCCACTGATAGTGTATTTATCCATTTTTATATTTTACCTGATGCACTTTTTCTATTATTATATGCGTTTATTGTTTGGAGATTAATTTCTTTGTATTAATTCACTTGATCAATTATTATTCATGCTAATTTTCGTTGAACATTTCAGGTGAATTATTCTACGTATAGGACATACTTATTCCATATTCGGAGGGGGTAACAGCAGGTGAACTTTTACCTGACAAGCAGGTGGACTAACTAATCAATACATTCTACATGATGGAGGCATATATTCACATCAGATCTTAGAATCGATTTCCTTATGAAGAAAGAGTCTTTATGAGATAACAATTTTTACATATAATATTGTATGTATATTCGAAATGTGAAGAATTTTTAATAGGTTTAAAGAGAACTTAAGGAATTTTAAAGGGATTTAAAAAAAAAAAGTAATAAAAACTTTCAAGATTTTCAAGTATTTGAGATTTTTTTTAAGTATATGTCAAGGGATTTAAAATCATATTAAACGACTTGAAATCAATAGATTTCAAGTGATCCTCCTTATCTATTATATATACCTACTATATCCTCCTATTGTGTATTCTCTAAAAAAAAAACAAAAAAGGTCAACATCATACACACATCAAATATCGAAATATCTCGAAATGAGCTAACGCGGGAAATTTGACAAAATAGGAATCATCTTCGCGCGCTAAATCGCGCGTTTGGGCTTGTTTTAAAAAATTTTTAAGGAATTTCCAAGTATTATACAAGTATCTCAAGGGATTTGAAATGATATTAAAGAGTTTCAAAGGATTTTAAAAGAATTCGAAAGAATTTAACGATTTTAAAAATATTTTACAATATTTATTTTTTTATTGTCATGATATGCAAACTTTTAAAGTTTTCTACTCCTTAAAATTGACAAAGGTAAAGTTATAAGCCATTAATTTGTAGATAATAACGACGGCATTGTTTGTATAGAACGTGCATATATCACTTCGAAAAATTATCACCACAAGTAAATTTTAAATGAGAAACGGATACATAACATTGACATTTTAAAAAGCGAATTGTCACACTTGAGTTTAAACTCAGAGACTTCAATTTTTTTAACAAATAAATTCTGATGAGGACAATGAAGTTCCATGTATTAACTTGTTTTATAATTTTAATTATAATTTCTGTTTTTATATCAGGTAAGAAAATGTGGTTTTAGTATCCGATAAATATTGAACTGATTTTTTTTATAGGAGACTATGTTCGAATTTTCTTTTAGTTGATGCCAATTCTTGTGAAGATGGAGGAAACATCTGCCAAGCATCATGTGTTGAAGCTTTTAAAATCACGGGTTATTGTGAATTAAAAGGATTAATATGTTATACAATTTAATGAAGAATATATAAAAAATGATAATTTAAAAACATTTTACGATTTTTTTTGTCGATGAGACAATACTTAAAGGAAATTAAAAAAAAATATTGGATATTGGGAAGTGTGAGTTTTATATAAAAGTAATGTATATTTTATTTATATCATACACTCTCATACATAAATATATTATACAAAGTAACTTATACATTAATTATTCAACGAATAATATTGATGGTTATTTTTAATGGAAAAAAACTAAATTATATAGTTGCATTAATTATATTACTACAAAAAAAAGGGAATTAATCACATAACGAAAAGATAAATGCCGCAAATTAAGTAATTAATTATTTAATTGATATAAATATTTAATAACTAATTTATATATTATAATAATATTAAGAATTTTGTGGAATTTAATAGTTTGGTATGAATTTATGCTTTTTTTTTTTGAGTTTTAGGTCTTTTCTCGGTATTTTTACTTAGTCACAAAACAAAAGGATACGCGCATGTCTTGCTTATTAGTAGTCATTAGTATAGCGATCCAATTGAACCATAATTATGAGATATGTGGTTATAGTCCCACAAATCTGAAAAAAATTAAAAAAGGAAATTATATAAGAGGAATGAACATTTTGCAGTTGAATTCACTTACTCTGTACAGAAATTGAAAATCTAAATTCACAAAGCCGTATAACGAAACCTTTAGCTGCCTCTGAAATAACTGTAACGAAAGTTTCTTGATCTGAAATTTGAGAAACATTTTCTAAACTAATGTGTTAAAAATTTTTAAAATATTTTTGAAAAGTCATTACCATTTTTTCATAACCAAATGGTTTATAGTTGATCCACATTTTATGAAGGATAATTCCAGTGTTTCTTGCCTAATCAGTAATAGAAATGTTGTAAAAACGTAAAAAATATAAATCATTTAATGACGAAACGTGTATTCTAAAAAATGCACTTTTTAAATTTTTCAGTTTGAAAATTTAACAATGTTTGAAAAGAACCTCATCGGTAGTAATGGCAGAGACAATAGACAGGAACAATAATTCCAAAAAGTCGCAAAAAGGCCAAAGTAAACTGGTTCCATTCATAATCATGTAACCGTTTTTCCACTCATTTTTCTTATTTACTGCATAAAGATATATTTGATAGATGTATGTAACCGCATCCATGAAATTTCCTGTTAGGGCCAACAAAATAGGCACGGTAAAAAAATCTGTAATGTCTTGAGTAAGTTCTTTCAATTCATTATGCAGTTCTCCAAAAATTTCGATATTCATTAACTGCACATCAGGTGTTGTCCAAACTCTGGAAAAACGGAAATTAAAAAAAAATTTTCATCTTTTCACTTATTCACTTTTGCCCAATTTGAAATATATGAATATCTATATATAGTATACCTCTGATTAGAATTCCCATAAAAAGAATAAGTATTTGAACTAACATCAGCAGAAGGAAATTTTCTTAATTTTAAATTAAGATCGTGAAATCTTCGTTTCAAAGTTATTAAAGCAGTCATAAAAATAATAAGCACATTATGGACAACAATGTGAAAAAAATTTTGTGGTCCCCAAATAATTAAGTTCAAATTGTAAGATATTGTGTTAATCCATTCGTGCAATATGTAGAGACCACAAAATAATATATTAACAAAAAGTGTCTGAAAGACAAAAGTTCTTAAAATATCCGAGCGATCATCTTGAATGCCCAGCAATTTCCTAGAAATTTTTCCAGTTCTCTTAATTCTCTGCATGATAATTTGCAATTTTTTCTGCCCGAACCCGAATTGTAGCCAGGAAACTATTATTGTTGCAAACTGAAAAATAACAGCTAGACTGTCAGTTATGACTGATATGAGACTTTCTCTCGCGACAATGACCTCCATTCTATTTTTGATTGCAAAGAAAAAGTTAAAAATGTATAAAATACTAAGTACGATCGCATAAAAAAGACCGAAGTAGGAAAATTTGATTGTTTCATCCTCGAGGGAAAGTGGACACAAGCCTATTGATTTTTCAAAGAAATAGAGGATGGCCAGTGAAAATGATCGCTTTTTACCAGCTCCGGTGGTTTTCATTATACTAATGCGATACATCAAGGGATGAAATTAGTTGACATAATGTTTTCATCGATAAGAATAAAGAAGACAAACTGAGTAATAGTTGACATGTTATTCATAATAACGATATTATTACATATAATTAACTAAAATTAGCGTGCTTTTAATGACCATGCAGTTTTTTAATAACCTAGGCTACTTTATATATTAAATGGTAATTTCCTATTAATATTCAAATGCTTTCGATATAGTTTTCAAAAAATTTTCATGTAATGTATAGGAAATCGTCTAAATCGGGCATAATTCGTTTGATAAAACTTTAAGCTTAAAATTTTGAGATTATAGTTATAAATATAATTATTACTATAATTATATATGGGAATTTTTCTGTAAAATGGGCATATTATTATTATTATTATTATTATTATATATGTATTTACAGAAGTAGTTTAAATATGAATTAGCTACAGTAACTTTATCCTCATCACTTCTGGTTACATTTTTGCTTACATTGTGTTGATTCAAATTGTAAAAGGATAATGATATAAGTAGTTATTGTTCCACAAAACTGAAAATTTAGTTATATAATTATAGTTAGATCTCAACTATTGTATAATATTTAATGTACTTATCATAATATATATGTAACTTATAGGAGAATAAATTTTTGTTGTTTTGCTACTATAATAATTATATAAAACAAAGGTTGATTTAGTGACATATACTCAACCCGTGTTCACATACTTGACGGATGTTGACTATAATTTTTTTGAAAATGTAAAAATTGTAGAAAACAAACCGTTACAATTTGATTATTAATTCCTATCGGTTTGAATCCGTTTACATCATCCATCATCAGGGATATGTATATATTTGATATAAAATATACTTACACTGTATATGAACCGAAAGTCCAAGTTTATAAATCCGTGTATAGATACATTCAGTCGTTTTTGAAATAACTGCACAGAAATTCTTCTTATCTGAAATTCCATAAAAGATAAAGGACATAGAGTTTCGTTAATAAAACTATAGAAAGTATAATCATACAATTCTATGCTCACTGTAATGTTGCAACATGATTTATAGTCAAGCCTCATTCTGTGCAGTATAATTCCAGTCTTGTTGGCCTTAAAAGCGCAAAAACAATAAAGAGAATTTTAATAATCTAAAGTAAATAAAACTGAAATGTAAGACTTACCCGATCCCTACCTTACCGAAATTTCTGTAAAAGAGTATCGTCGCAGAAAAAAAAAATGTCGGTAAGGTAGGGATTGAGTAAGTCTTACATGGCCTTAATATATACAGAAAAATATTCTTTTCACCTCTTCGCTAACAGACGCAGAGATACTTGAAAGCATGAACATTTCAATAAGAACAACGAGAAACCAGCACAATAGAATAATATTCACTAAAATTTCTCTCCTTTCCCACGTTTCATAATTCTTATCGTAAAGATATATAGAGTAGATATTTGATGTAGTTTGAAGTAACCCTGCTATCAAAGCCATTAAAATCGGCAGTGAAAACAAATCTGTGATCTCTTTAGTCAGAGCTACAAAAGAGCTATGCAGTTTTCCAAAATTTTCAATACTCGCTGAAACCTTTTTCGAATAAGAAGATGACCTGTAATCCAGGATTTCTGTAAATATTTTAAGATTGCGCTCTGTGCCCGCAAATATAATTTTATGTAATTAAAAATCTACCTGAGTTCCAAGTTTCTTGAAATAGAAACATTGTTTATTGCAGATAAATTTCTCAATTGCAGATTTAAACGATGAAACCACCATTGTATAATCTGCATTGCGATTATAAAAAGACCCAATACATTGTGAAAAACAACGTGCGGAAAAAAGAACGGACCCCACATTAGGACATCATAAGTAGGAAAATTATTAAATACTAATAATGTTGCAGAAAAAAGAAAAAGATAGCAGAAGTTTAAAAAAAGTATATAAAATGGAAAGGTTTTCATTATTTGCCAACTGTCTTTTAGGATTCCCAATTCCTTTGTTTTAAGCCTTGTTTTATTTAAATCCTTAAGAATCTTCTTCAGCTTTTTTTGACGAAATCCAAAAACCAACCAGGAAACTATTACCATACTAAATTGAATAATAATAACGAGTCCATCGCATGTACGGTAAAGAATAGTTTCGCTGGGAGAAGAAAATGTCGCCCTTTTGATCATCCCTTGAATGAATATAATTAGGTATATTAAAGAAAGAATAATGGAATGTAATAATCCACAATGAGAACACTTTATTCCATTAACATCCAAAACGAATGGGCATAAACCGATTAATTTGCCATAATAGTAAAGCAAGACGAGTGTAAGAGCTGGCAATTTGCCCTTTTTTATGATGAGTAGTCTCCTCATCATTATAATATATTCGAGGAATGTACATATACTGAAATCGAATAACAATAGAGGGAAATGACAAATGATATATTTATACTTGCCATTATAAGATAATGAAATTATTGATTCTATGAATTTATTATAATCACATATGTCATTCTGATTATAAAACTGCAGTAAATATATTTGCGGCATGAAGTAGGTGCAGACAATTAAAGTTGGTTAATTCATATTCGATTAGAAAAGACATTTGGTATAAGTAATTCTGAATTAAATAATTTTTAATAATTTTAGGAATAATAAACTACACATTTTAAATAATTCAACTTGTCGTTAGAGAATATTGTTAATCTAAACACACAACGGAGTATTTTTCTCAATCTTTGTAGATTGAGTGCTAAATATATATAATCATCGATCTGCCAATGGGCGTAAAATAGTAATTTATCCAATTGAAGAAATTTATCAGATCGCGCATTACTGAGTGAAATCTCTTTTGTCTCTTATTAAAGATTTGGTTAACTTATTCACATTATTTCTTTTCCAAACGTTGCCTCGAAAAGTAAAAGATAATCTTCACTTGTGCAGTTCTTTATTTAAACAATGGATTTTATTTTGTCGAAACTCGTTATGGTAAGTTTAATTATAATACTTATGCACTGGAATGAAAAAAAATTCCATTCTCTAATTTTCATCGTATGTGTTTAATTTTTTTGCAATTTATTTTAAACACATTTTTAACAAATTTTAATAATTTATTGTTAATATAGTTAAATATATTTGTTAATATTGACATGAAAATTGCAATTAATAGTCTTAATTAGTATTATTTATTATCATACATTGTCTTGAAGTACTTGAAAATTTATTTTTATCTTTTGATAATCAATCAGTAGGTACTTATTTATCAATGGAACATTAAGATTAATAATAAAATTATTAATTATAATTATTAATAATAAAAATACCGAATTAGAAATGCCTGAATTTTAAAATTGCCGAAATTCAAATTTTTGAATCATATATAATTTCCATACAAAAATAA
This sequence comes from Synergus umbraculus, assembly GCA_900474325.1. Taxonomy (NCBI): domain Eukaryota; kingdom Metazoa; phylum Arthropoda; class Insecta; order Hymenoptera; family Cynipidae; genus Synergus; species Synergus umbraculus. The sequence goes on along the minus strand of UCOK01006362.1, from coordinate 47,188 downwards.
ACAATAATTAGTAAATTACCCCAAAATCTTGAATTTCCAAAATTTTCTAAAAAAAATATTTTAATTTACATAAATAGTTAATTAAATAATTAGATACATTAACTATTAAATATTTCGAACATTTTTTTAAGTATTCAGGCACATCGGATCGTAAAATAATAATTTATATAATTATTTTTAATATGTAAGAAATTAATTTACATAGTTATTTAATTATTTTTTTCAATTTTAATATATTTTCGGCAAACTTAAATTCAGGGTAATTTACTAATTTGTTCTTTTTATAATTGGTTAATTTTAAAATTCGAAATATTAGTATTTTCATAAATTTGAATTTCGAAAATTTTACAATTCTGGCATTTATAATTCGATATTTTTATTTTTCGACGACGACGACGACGACGACATATTGAGTGTTCAATACATATTTTTTCGATATTTTTAGTTATTTCCAATATAATTTACGCACACTACAATATTAGGGGTATAAATAAATCTAATATCCGGAATATATAAAAATGAAAAACGTAGTTTTCGCAAGTAATTAGATTAGATAATTTGATTTTATATCCACGGCAAGGTTCTCTACACTTGAAGTATTAATTATAGCATGCCTGCTATTTGCGATGTAATTAAAAATAGCATAGATTTTTCTTATTCATATGCGTCCTACCTATAATCAAGGTAAGACTGCGATGCATTTGAAAGTTCAACTCTGTCTTGAAAGTTTGTATTCTCCAGTATATAGATAAAACTGCTGATTTCGAAAGAGCGCCAACTATTATCATATTATGATACTCAGATAAAATGAGATTGCATATATACTTATATATACGTCAGATTTATCGAAGACGTCGACAGTCCGTCAAATTTCATATCCTAGACAACTTCGATTCTTCAAATATTTCCACAGTGTTCAAGTGCTGAAAGATTAAAATTAAAATATAAAGAAGGTAACATTTCTTTAATCTAATCTGTAATAAAGGAGTACTTTTTATCATTTCAATTCTCTTTTTGAAAAAATAAAACCATGCCTTAGTCTTAGACTAATAACGCAGATAAAGTCGTAAATTAACATGGAAAAATATTTTTTTTATATTTGAAATATATTTATTTTTTATTTTTTATATTTCTTTTCATTAATTAATTATTAATTAGTTATTGTGAATTATAATTGTGGATTTCCCAAAATAATATAAAATAATAATAAACATTTCTTAGCTTCACAGGATGAAGATCTTGGGGTTCAACGACATTTGCAGAATATTCACGCGGAAAAAAAAAATTAATATAGCTTCGGAATCGCAATTAGCAAGATGTCTTTCAACTCTAGACCTTACAGCTTTAGGGATAGGATCTACACTAGGTGTTGGTGTCTACGTGTTGGCAGGATCGGTATCTCGTGACATTGCAGGCCCAGCTGTTATCATTTCTTTCGCAATCGCCGCGTTAGCTTCGATGATAGCAGGTACTAGAAAAATAAAATAAAATAAAATTTTAAGTCAAGGTTTTTTTTCGATAATTGAACAATTAAGGCAGAAATACGTCCAGAATTAATTATTATGATTTTTTTTTTTTAGTTTTCGTGCATGTCCAAAAAGTACATATACATACATATTTAAATTAAAGCTAGATCCCCGCCGCATCATCAGAAGGAAATTAATTTCCATTTGATATTATTTTATTTATTGATTGATTCGTTAAAGAAGGACCTTACTTTTATTGAATTGTTTATCAAGATTCAAGGAAATTGGGTAAAAGAACACTTGAATCAATTTGTGAATGTTTACCGGCAATATATAACTAAAGTCGGATAAAACCAGTAATGACGACGACATGACGATATGCGTGTAACCTACTCTATATGATTCAGATTTTACTGGATACGTGATGATAAATTTCTAATCCTAAAGAAACCTAAAGAAACTGGATAAATGCAGAAAATTAAAATGCCCTTAACTATAGGTAAATGCCTTAACTTCTATATAGGTACACAGCCTCGATTCTTCATTTCAACAACCCAAACAATGTCGGCGATTTCTTCTTCAATTGTTGGCATCATCTGCTTCATTAATTTGCTGTTACCATATATCAATATACCATTGAGAGAAGTCAACATTGGCTTCGATTCATTCATTCCGTAATCAGCTAGGATGTCTTCTATATACTTCCGTTTTGCTGCATACATAATTACAGACTCTGTATTATAGACTCTAACCCCGCTTAAACTCAATACCCAGACTGCACATTTACCTCCATTTAGCGGTCTAATTGTGATGACTGTTAAATGTACGGATTTTTTAGGGCTCTGCTATGCTGAATTTGGTGCTAGGGTACCTAGAGCTGGTTCTGCCTACGTCTATAGTTACGTGACGATGGGGGAATTCGTCGCCTTCCTCATCGGGTGGACCCTTATTTTAGAATATGTTATCGGTTCAGCAAGTGTTGTACGTGGTTTGAGTACTTATGTCGACGCTCTTTTCAATAATTCGATGAGAAATGCATTCCAATCAGCTGCACACATCGACATTAGCCATCTTTCTTCTTATCCAGACTTCTTTGCATTCGGAGTGACGATCCTCTTCTCTGGTAAGTCTCAGAATTCACATAAGATCCTTAAAAAAATAAATATTTTCTTTAATTTTTTATATTCCAATTAATATCAGTTGTTGAATTTATACATGTGTCTAATTGATTACCTGTAGCAACACAAATACATACGATGAGAATGTACAATACAAAATAAGATACTAATCTATAGCACACGTCTTTTATTACAAATAAGTAATAGATAATCTTAAGAATATTATTATCTTTCTCTTAAGACAATCGATTGATTATCAGCAGCAGAAAATTGATAATCGATTTTCAAATTTCCTGTGATAATTGCAGACTTTGCACACACACACACACCCTAGCTGATAAAAATAACATATTAATCTGCTTTTAAAAAGTCAACAAACGGTACAGAATGATTAAAAAATTATGATATTTCTAGCGGCTCTTGCTTTTGGGGCAAAAGAGTCTTCTCTGGCGAATAATATATTTACAATTGCAAATCTCTCGGTAGTTATTTTCGTCGTTATTGCAGGAGCTTTCAAAGGTAAATTATATAAATTGTCTTTCAATATTAATCCTAAATAATAATCCTAATAATAATCTTAAAAATATTGTATGCAGCCGACACAGCAAACTGGAAAACCCAACCTTCATGTACAGAAAATAATTGCAAACATGGAGTTGGAGGATTTGCACCGTATGGAGTGGCCGGTATTATATCAGGTGCTGCGACATGTTTCTACGGCTTTATCGGCTTCGACTGTGTTGCCACTACAGGAGAAGAAGCAAGAAATCCTCAAAAATCGATTCCAATAGCTATCGTGGCATCTCTCTCAGTCGTTTTTTTAGCTTACTTTGGAGTGTCGGTAGTCCTTACGATGGTTTTGCCTTATTACGAACAGAATCCAGATGCACCATTTCCTCATCTCTTTGATAAAATCGGATGGGGATGGGCCAAGTGGCTCGTAACTCTTGGTGCCATCTGTGGATTGTGCTCTAGGTAAATATGAGAATCTATTCTAAAAAGCATGCAGTAACAGTGAATACAAATTGTCAATTTAAAAGTTAAATTCCCAGATTTTAGATACCCACCATTAATAATGAATTATACTTTAGTGTCTCGTTGGCATTTTATACTCGATCTCGAAGAAACTTATTTAAATATATAATTTAAAAATAATAGAGGATGGGAAAAACGGAAATTCAAATTCTTCATCCTTAGGCAAATCCAGGAAGTCCAAGCATTCTCTTATCCGAGAATTTTATTTAACCACGAGACGTGACAACTCCTACGAAATTATTTATCATTCAATTGTGTTGGAGATCCAAAGTGTTGGAGGTGGTGGTGTCACGTCTCGTGGTACCGCAGAACTTAAAAAAATAATCTAATAATAAAAATAATCTGAAATAACGAAATTGGTCAGCTTGGACTTCCTGGATTTTATACGTTTTTCCCATCATTTGCTGCAACAGCCTGCTTGGTGCAATGTATCCTTTACCACGGGTGATCTATGCGATGGCATCGGACGGACTGATATTCAAGTGGATGGGAAAAGTTAACTCGAGATTCCACACTCCACTCATGGGAACCCTCTCAGCGGGTCTGCTCACAGGCAAGCATCCTAATTCGTCCTTTCTAATCCATTAACGGGGCGAAGAACGCTAAGGAATGACAGTGTTTACCGCAGGAGTCCTCGCAGCCGTTTTTGAACTGAACCAGCTTGTAAATATGATGAGCATCGGTACCCTTCTGGCCTATTCGATTGTAGCAGCGTGCGTCCTCATCCTACGGTAAAACAAAAATTGTTCATCACTAAAAATATTGTCTGCGCGTCACAAGGCGCGTAATATTAATTATATTCTAGTACAAAAAAAAAAATACAAAACCTGCTGCTCTCTGTGAAGTTGTACCAACTTTTGTGCTCAGATTCAATTTATTATGGGATTTCCAGAAATACTAAGGGGTTCTGCAGGACTTCGAGGAATTTTAAAGAATTCCAATGTATTTTATGAAATTTTAGAGGAGTTTCACGAGATTTAATAAATAATATTTTAAGGGAATACAATGGATTTCACAAAAGAAGGGATGTCACGAGTCACGAGATTTATTCACGAAAATCAAGTGATTTTACGGAATTGAAAGGAATTTCAGGAGATTCTAGAGGATTTTTTTAGAAATTTAATGAAATTTGACAAAAATTATTGGGCTTTTATAAAATTTTAAAAGATATCTCAGAATTTTTAGTAATTCTAAATTTTTCGAAATTTATTGAGATATCATGGAATTTTTAAGACCTTTAACGATTTTAAACATTCGGAGGGTATTTCATTTGATGTCACGGGATTTCAAGGACTTTTACAGTATTTCAAGGGATTTTATGTAATTTTTTGGAATATTGTGTAATTTTAAAGATCCTTAATATTTTTGACGAGATTTTAAATAAGAGATTTCAAGGGATATCACGATACTTGGAGTAATTTCACGAGAATTTCTGGGATTTTAAGGACTTTCACTTCTTATGGAATTTTTTGGAATTTCCAGACACATTAAGTTATTTTACGCGACTTGATTTAATTTTCAGTAATTTGATGGGCATGTGTTGTTATTACCACAAGTGCAACTTAGTTTTCCCAACTTTATGTTTACGGGAAACTAAGTTGCTATTATGGTAAAGTATGTATTACATGCCATTAGCGAGACTTTACGCGATTTAAAAATATTTCAATGTAATTTATGAAATTTAAAGGGGTTTTACGAGATTCATTAGTACCTTAAAGAATTTTAAGGGATTTCACGAGTTTAAAAAGTTAATTCATCATCAAAATTTATAACTATCTACATTAAATTTGCATCATAATTGTTTTTGAGTGAAAATTACTTTTGAGTCTGACTACATTAATTTACGATCAAAATTAATAATTAAAACTATGATACAAATTAGAAAATTTCTGCACTGATTTTAATAATCGGAAAAAAAAATTTTTGCATACCAGAAAGAATGAAATTTTCTCTTAGATTCTAGCGGCCATTCTGGAAGTTCATCCTTCATTGGATCTAATTAAATAACATTTATCTTCTAGGTACGAAGAGAGTGAGATGAGCGAAAAGAAACTCGATAACAGCCACCTCACAGTTACATCGGTCATAAAACTGCTTTTAAACACCAATAAGACACCTCATGCAACAAAGCTTTCGGCTCGAGTTGTTACAACTCTGGTGTTCATCTACTGTAAGAAATCTCCAAAAATATCCTGAACAAATATAAAACAAAGTCAATAAACTCAAGATATAGAGATAGATTAATGATATAATAATAGCTGGTACTCACGATATAATTTTATTTGTATTTAAATAACAGTTATCCTCTGTGTCTGCTTCACATCCTTGGTCGCCAGATTCACAAACAACATTAACGATCTTGAAATGTGGGTCATCGTTCCAATGATTCTTTTGATCATTTCTCTAGCCATTGTCCTTTTATGCATATACTTGCAACCCGTTTCTGGAACAAGACTCACTTTCTCTGTAAGTAATTAATCAAAATATCTTCATGAACACTTATTGTTTAAAACTTTTACGAATTTTTTTTTAGGTTCCACTAGTACCATTTTTGCCAGCTCTCAGTATTTTAATCAACGTTTACTTGATGATGATGCTCGACGTAATGACGTGGGTACGATTCGGAGTCTGGATGATAATTGGTAAGTAAAATAATTAAAAAATTATTATTACTATAAAATCAATCTTCGAATTGTCTCTTGTAATATTAATAATTAATTATGTATTATTACAGGTCTTCTTATTTATTTCCTCTACGGAGTAAGGCATAGCGATATTTCAGTTAGAAAAATTTCAATGAAATCTATTCGTTTGGACGGAAGAAAAACCGTAGATTCGCCTAAATTTACGTGACCAACATTTTTACCTCAATTTTTTTTACAAAATAGTAAACTTTTCGGTGATTAATAAGTACATGACTGTCGGATGCATATTAAAAAAAAAACAGTGATCTGAGATCATTTAAAATATAAACAGACAATGAAACCAACTAGTGAAAACGCTTTTATTTAAAGAAACAATTTTTACATTCTCAACCCAGAATGTGTGTAAAATTTTTTAAGCTAGTATTACGTATACTCATATTAAAGTCTTTTCTCGCAAAAAGTTCTGTGGCTCAGCGGTAAAGCTTTAAAAGAAAGCTGAACAAAAGTTAGTCAATTTTTTTTAAAGTTAAATTTAGAAAAGCGTCTTACAATATTTTTCAATTATCGTATAGATTTCAAATATAATAATAAATAAAATTCATCTCGTCAAATTCCTGCAGCTTTAACTACATAATTAACTTTTTGTAATTGTAAAAGTGAGAATAGCAAATTGTAATTTTTGTTATTTTATAAAATAAATATTTACTCAATAAGTATTGTAAGAGTTAATCGATTATAGTCGACAAAATACGGACGTTTTTTTATATTTGTCCCATATTCCCTTTATCTATAATTTGCCTAAATGTATTGTAGGTTTGTTTAAAAATTTTAAAATAAAATACAGTCATTTTTTCACGTATGAGAATCAGACATACTTTCATCCTCATTTATTCCTTTTAACAGTTCATTGACTTAAAAATTATGAGTTTCATCATTAAATTTAATTCTCTTCACTACGCTCCCCTATACCTTGAATCTCTAGTGCATTAGAATTTATAATTTATAATGCTCTAGTTAGGAGCCAAATAAAATAATTTAAATAAGTATATATGGGCTCGTAACAGAGTATTAAAATTAAAATAAATTAGAATAAAATTATAAAAAATGAGCGTTCTCATATAGTATAAAAAAAGTTGTAACCGTTACATTTCGAAAATAGTTTTAAGGTCTTCGAGGCTGAGTTTGTTCGAAGTTCTCCTGTGACCAGTGAAGATATCTTCAGCTAAATTTAGCTTCTTTTCCTGCAGTTGTCTGACTCTTTGTTCAATTGTTTCGTTGCACATAAACCTGAGAAAAAAACAAGTCATTTCAAATCAATAACACTTTTCCGTTAAAACTAATGGCTAGTCCTCTCAAAGATTCTAATTTAAAACTCACTTGTAGACGTGAACATTCTTTTTTTGTCCAAATCGATAAATTCTGTCCTGAGCTTGCGATTCCAATTGAGGATTCCAGTGAATATCAATGAGTAAAAGATGATTTCCACCAACAAGGTTTAAACCCACTCCTCCAGCAGTCAGTGAAAGGAGTAGAATCATGAGATCATCATTCTGATCGTTGAATCTATCGACGATACTTTGCCTCTTTTTTATAGGAACACTTCCCGAAAACATTTCATGGATGGCACCTTGCATCGTAGATAAATGGGAAGAGATGATTTCCAACATGCCTGTCCACTGTGAGACAATAATAATCTTTTCACCTTTTTTCAAAATTGTTTCCACTGTATCAAGAACAGCTTTTATCTAAACGAGAAATACAAAAATAAATTAGAAAAGAAGGTATTAAAAATTAGATAAAATTACACTCTCAAACTTATAGAAAATATCATTTTTATTACTCACCTTAGAACTCGGACGATCGAACTTGAAGACAGGATTTTTCATTGAAAACAAGGTCTCCTCGTTCTGATCTTCATTTTCGTCGTCTTCAACAAGTGTCATGTTGTTCACTTGCGCCACTAAATCTGTCTCAACATCTTTTTCATCAGGTACAATTCCATTTTCCTCTGCTTCATCTGGCTTTAACATTTCCTTTATCAGTCCTGGATGACAACAGATTTGACGTAGTCGCAAAATAAGGACCAAAATGTGATGCGCTTTGACGTCTTCACCTTTTCGACCGAGTAATTGCTTCTGTGCAGCAGCAAAATGAGAGGCTTGAACTGCAAAAAATAAATATCAAATAATACAAATCAGTTATACCAATTATACAATTATACAATCTCGAAAAATGTCATGAAATCTTAAAATAATTTTAAAATCCTTAAACTCTCTTAAAATTCCTTAACTTTCTTTCAACCTTCTATAAATTTTCCTAATTTATAATCTATTAATCTATAAACAGAGAGACTATAGAAATCTCTGAAAAATCCTTTTGATCATTCTTTTGAACTTTTAAAATCCCGTAAACGTCGGGTGAATTTCTGCTAGTATTTAATAAACTTTTAATATCTTTTTAAATTTACCGTCAGCCATGAACGCAGGTTTATCAAACTTCCCCGCGTTCAAATCTCTCATGTGGTCTTTTTCAGCCCGCTGAGCCAAAAACTGAGCAAAGAGGGTTTGTGAGAAAGCCAAAACGGACTGATAAACTCGAGTCTCCTCTGAATCCAAGTTGACATCGATGTACGTGATAAACTTCTCCGGAAGTTCATCCAAAGTTCCCTTAGCAATGAGCTCTTGCTTCGTTCTACGAAGCATTAATGTTTTCGTCACAGTGGCGAGTCTCTTGAGCCCAGTTTGATTTTTATTGTCCACCCAACGCTTCCAAACTTGAATATCATTGAATGGAGTAACTCTTATGAATTTCAACAATGCGTACAAATCCTGTTCTTTATTCTGAATCGGCGTTCCTGTCAGCGCCCATCGATTACGAGCTGAAAGTTGGCAAACGGCTTCCGAGATTTTGCCAGCGTGATTTCGAATAATATGAGCCTCGTCTAGAATAATTCGCTTCCAACGAATTTTAAACAGCGTCGCATTCTTTTTAAACTCAGAAGCCACAAGTTGATATGTGGTAATAACCATATCATTTTTTGCCAAGCGTTTTGCCACAACTTCTCTTCGTTGGCCGTGATGCAATTCAACTCTAATGACTCCACGTCTGCAACGATTGCTTACTTCGTTTTGCCACTGATCCAAAAGTGAAGCGGGACAAATAACGAGAGTACCACCTTTAGGACGTCCATGCTTTTTATGACTAGACCATCTTTCGTCCTCCTCATCTTCAGAACTGCTGTCTGAGTAAGATTCATCCTTAGTTGCAACCACGAGAGAAATCATTGTCAGAGTTTTGCCAAGGCCCATATCATCGGCCAATAAGCCTCCAGCTGGTTTCTCCTTCTCCCTCCACAGCATCCATGCTAATGCATGTTGCTGATGAGGCATCAATTTTGTTTTGAGACCACGTGGATCTTCGGCCCGATCATCTTCTTCAGGGCAACGATTTAACGATTGTTGCAAGTGGTTTAATCTTTCCACAGTTAAAGCCTGCTCCCTTTCGAAAGTTGCCTGAGCCTTCTTTCCGAGTTCTTTCTCAGATTTTATGAATTGTGCTGCTTCAAACTCTGCCCTTATTTGTGCTTGAGGGGAAAGTCTTGGTGGCTCAGTTTTAATGTTCACCAAAGGAGAACCAGCCTTGAAATGACTGGAGGTGCGCTCTAACTGAACTGAAAGACGTTGAACATCTCTTTGCATTGATTCGATGCTCTGTCGTAATTTCTCTCCTCGATCTGGAAGTTGCTCTCGATTGGCAGTTTTGTAAAGAGTCTGCAAGATAATTGTAATATTTTTAGTTTTTTAAAGTGTACCTTTGGAACATTTTTTACCTTAATAACATTGATTTACAAAAAACTGACCTTTGCTCTGAGTAAATCTTTCTGTAGCTGTTCCAACTTGAAAGAATCCAAAGCTCTTTGCTGGATAAGAAGAGGATTAACATCACTTGCCGAAGACTCTGCTTTTGCTAATGAAATAGCGATATCGGGTGCACTGCTGCTGCTGATGGAAACTGAAAAATAAATTTTACTTTCAATCATCTCTAATCTATTAGTTTTGAGCTAAGCACATTTTATATTTCATTACATAGATTAATTTTTGAGATATATTTTAATTAAGCAAGTGAATTCCTAGATTAGATAGTTGAAAGAACATTGATTTGAACTGAAATAAAATTTATAGGCAGGTTGAAGTTTAGAGAGAATCAAATATTTCAGATAAGAATGTCAATGTATATTCGCAATTCAAGAAATCGAGCAATCAAGTACATGAAGCGGCCTAATTATTGTTATACTCGCATTTAAACTCTATTTAATACGCGAAATACAAGTCAATCGCCTCACATCTGATCACAAAAATATATTAAAACTATTTAGGTTAAAATAAATACTCACGTGGCAAATGATCACTACTATCTTGTTCCTCAATGGAGTCTTCCAATTCGATAAGAGTAGAATGTTGTATAGGTTTAGTACTTGGAACTTCCGTACAAGAATCATTAATTGAAATATGATGCTCTGAGTCGTCCAATTTTTCATTTTTTTTATCAAATTTAGGACTTTTTTTAGAAGACTTTTGTCCAAAGGATTTAACTCGTAACAAACTCTCCTCATCAGATGAGCTGTCTTCAATAATAAATTTTTTTGCTTTGACTTTCTTATCCTTTTTCTGTAAATCACGTGACTTTTCTGAATCATAAGTATTATCTGTAAAATTTATTGATGGTTAGTAATAAAGCACAGTACACTCTTTTTGAAAATTTGAAACATAGGTAAGAATATCAAACCTTCAGAATTATCACCATCAACGGAATAGTTCTCTCTGTTGAATTCTTCCGAAACTCCTTCGCTTTCTGAATCGTCATGCAAAATCATACGAGGCCTTGTCCTCACTTTCGGTTTAACAATAGACGTGTCAGAATCGGAATCCTCTAAAATATTGAATAATTACTATAGATATTTCGCACATTGAAAAAGAGACTGTAATCAAATTAAATGTTAATTTTTACATCAAAATATGATTTTGCTTAATGAGAAATAAAATATATTAAAGAACGGTGTACCTTGCTCATTCTCTTGATCTTTCCCATTATTCTTGGTCTTCTTCGTCATCTTTTCTAAAACATCAGAGTAGGAATCCTCTAAAATATTCAATAAAAATTACAGTTAGTTAATGAAAAAAATAATGAATGTATAGGCGTCCACACCTTTGAACCTATTTAAATCTTAAAATCTTTTTCAATTCCTTAAGGGCATGTGATACGTTACCATAAAAGCACTTTAGTTTCCGCAACTTTAGAAGTTAAAATCTCTTAAAAATCCTTAAACTCTTTCGAGTACTTTTGAAAACAATAGAAATTTCTTAAAATCCCTTGGAATTCATAAAAATCTCTTAAAATTTAAGAAAATAATTTATGTAAGATGTCATGAATCCTGTTAAAAATCTTAAAAATCAAACGTTTGAAATATTTTTAAATCTCTTAAATCAATTGAAATTTGTTAAAATTCCTTAAAGTCCCTTAAAATTTCTTTAAATCCCGGGAAACGCCGGGTAAATTTCTGTTAATTCTTAATATAAGATATATTAAAAATTTGCAATACCCTGATTCTTTTTTTGATCCTTGTCTTCATCCTTGCTGATTAAATTCATCCATCCGTTATCGATAGATTCATTTTCCTCGTCGTCTCTGTTAGAAGATTCATTGCTGCGATTATAATCTTCTTCATCTTCCTCTTCGCTCTCAGTATCATCAATAACTATCTTACTTGATTCCGCTCCACTGAAAATGATTTTTATTTTGAAAATGAAAACAAAGAAAATAAGAGAAAAAGAAGTAGCTTACCGTGCTGATCTTGAAATCCTTGACATAGAAACCGACTGACGGTTCGGCTTTAAAGAATCCTCTAGGTTAGTTGCATCTCGTGATCCTGGAATTTCATCCTCCGAATCAGATATGACAAAAGATAGGCTCGAATCTCCTGAAATGCGAGAAGCATTTCGCCACTGAGTTGAATCCATTCTCTTCGGTGATAAATTCGTTGTCTAGATCCTTTCTCATTAAAATCAATATACAATCTTCTCACTTGAGCTTTTATTCAATTTTCCATTATATGAAATGCGTATAATTTTCATTCACAATAACATCACGCCATCAATTAAATAAGAGGTTATTTTTTTAGTGTAAGAGACAAGACGTATACAAACTTATTATTTGTCGAAACTTTTTTTTTTATATTTTTAATAATGAAAACAAACCCGGATTTAGGCAGGAAAACATCGAAGAATCCAAAAAAAAAAGGACAAAACAGGACAAAAACACGCGCACGTTGAGTGAGATAAGACATATATATAATATAGGCAAAAACACAACGGACAATTTTAAACATCGGAGTTGTCTTCTGCTATAGTTCTGACACTTCTTCTGTCGCGCAGACTTACTACCGCGCATGCGCGTGAATTTAATTACACATTTGTAACCATATCTCTCAAAAGGCATAAACTCGCTTTTAATTATAAATCAATTAAAAACTTATTGAATGGAACGAGAGTGATGATTATTGTTTATAACATATATCTTTATCAATAATAAGTTTTTATGAATACATATTTCAAGAAAAGAGGTTCCAGCACTTGCATTATTGTGCTGTGACCAATCACAAAGCATATTTTATATGTAATTTGTATGGCAACTTTGTCTAATTACAATAATTACATTGATTTAAAAATAAAGACAATAAAAAATGAAATTTTTTAATGCTTTAATGAATATTTAAGAAAAAATAAGATATTGAATTACAAAGACGCAGAACTTTGATCAGTTTATCATAAACTATATCCATATACGTGTTATATATTTTTTCTTTAAAACATAACTTTACGAAAAGTGTAATTAATTACAAACTAGGGTAGTTAGATGAACATTCTTGAAAATTAAACTACTAACACAAGTTACTTTAGACTTAATTAGCAAAAATTGTAATGCTAATTTTGAAGGCACAAGGCAGATAAATATCGTACAGAAAAGTGTACTGAAGTACTAAAAGCGTACTTTTTAATCGTAAACTTTCACACTAGAAGAATTTTTTCAAACGTTAAAACGATTATAATATTAACTAATAATTAAGTTTTACTTATGTCATTTACTTAAAATATTATAAATGAACTGTAACAAAACGTATTATTAGCTCACAATTAGTACCTTTTGTATTCTACTCTTTCATTTTTAAATGATTATTGGCAAAATAAATAACCATTAAATTATGAAGTCTTATACGCTCTCTTTGGAAAATCTAGCGAATTAGGACCAATCGTTGCAGCTGCTTAAAGAAATAATTTTTATCAATTCCTAATCTGGAACAATTGTTTCAGATCATCCAACGTCAGCCTCGTGGATGTGAGTCTTAATCCAGTTAATATGTCACTAGCAAGTTGAAGCTTTCGATCCTGGAGCTCCTTTACCCTTTCTTCAATCGTGTCCTTGCAAAGGAACCTGAAAGAAAAGAAAAACAAATTATAAACTTTTACTGTCATCCATTAATTTTTCTCCTTAAATTTTTCAATTGTATATTGCCTGAAAAAAAAATGAGAAACAAACAAAAGAAAATTCATTCTAAAAACTGACTTATAGATCGTGACTTTCTTTTTCTGTCCATAGCGGTATATCCTATCTTCAGCCTGTTTTTCGAGCTGAGGGTTCCAATGGTTATCCACCATTATTAGATGGTTACCACCAAACAAATTTAACCCCACACCTCCGGCTGTTAACGAAAGCAGAAGAATTTTCAAATCATCCATCGGATTGTTAAACCGATCAACAATTCCCTAAAAGAAAAAAGAATAGAATAATATAATTTTCTTAGACACCTGTGAGAAATATTATTTGCATTAATTAAGGCTGTTGGAGCCTAGTTCCAATTTAAAAACTCAATTTCTCCATTTTATTTGATCCAATACCCTCAAATTATAATTAAAAACCTTACTTGTCGTTCGGAAACTTTCACTTTTCCCGTGAACATTGCGTATCTCGTCTCCCCTGTCTGAGATATATGTCTTTCTATTACTTCCAACATACATGTCCACTGACTGACGATGATAATCTTGTCACCAGTAGGCAAGACTTCCTCCAAAGTTTGCATTATAGATTTCATCTGAACAACATCCAAATATTTTGATTAGAAGCATATTACAAAGAAATTAATTAAAGTTTGATACCTTAGAGCTTTCGTAATCTTCCTGAAAAACAGGATTGTCCGACCTCATTGGATTTTCAGACATGTCTTTGCAACATCCATAAGGACTTTTCTTGGAGATTAGACTTTTACTGAACAGATTCTTTTGTATCTTTGTCGAATCTTCATCCAAACCTCCTTGAGAAATCTCCTCCTCATCAATCATCTTACTAATCAAAGCTGGATGATTGCAGATTTGCCGTAATCGTAAAAGTAAAACCAGGATATGGAACTGTTGGATGTCTCCTTTGGCGTTCAATAGGGCTTTGTTTAGTTCGTCAAAGAGTTCGCTTGGAACTATAATAAATGTTTAAAAAATTAATATAAGTCTCACAAAACTTATTGAAGGTAAATTACTAATAAAAAACAAAATCAACTCACTGTCATCCTTGCTCAGTGGTCTATTCCCCTTATTTTTCAAAGCCCTGTGAACGGCCATGTCGAAACTGTAAGTATAAATTCCTTGCCTTCGATTTCGCTGCATCAAAAATTGCGTAAAGAGGGTTCGTGAGTATGCCAACAAAGTTTTATAAACTTGAGTTTCCGCTTCATCCAACTCAAGTTCAAAAGTTTTCTCTAATTTAGGAGGCAATGGTGGCATCTCTCCACTCGCCTGCAACTCAGCCTTTGTTCGTCGAAGTACGACAGATTTTAATAGAGCCGTAAGTCGCACTATTCCCGATCGAGCGCCTCTCATTGTCGCGTTCCAAATGCCGATGTCATCCCAAGGTTTACAGCCTAGAAACTTTAGGATGGCGTAAATATCTAATGACTTGTTGTGTACTGGTGTCCCCGTAAGAGCCCATCTTTTCTGAGATTTTAGCAAACAGGCGGCTTTAGAAATGTTGGTCTTATAATTCCTGATCTGATGAGCCTCGTCTAAAACAACTCTCTTCCAGTAAACCTAGAACATAAATCATATCATAAAAAAGAGATTGCGATTATATCGAAAATAGATTCTCGTAATCTCAAAATCTGAAGTGACATTCTATAGAAGCATTTTTAATGACAGAATTGTTTTTGAGATTAAAATCAAATTATTGAAGATATTTTAATATAATATCCTCTTTTCCTTTATTCCTTTAGTAAAAAAAAGACACCGCATAAATATCTCGAATTGACAAGAATCAAATATCGAACTTCGAGTTGTTACTTCCTCATCTAAAAATTCGATTTCTTCACTTTACTTAACAAACACATATTAAAATTGGAATTATTTCCCTCTGTAGAATTAATTAATTTTGTAACTAAAATTATGGACACAAAGTAAGAAAATATCTAATTCAATTTTTTTTTTAAGTTAAATGAAAATATTGCATTTTAAAGTTAGATTTTCAAATCTTCATTTTATGGAAAAACAATCGAAACTAAATATTTTTTCTCTGTACGCAGTCTTATATTTGAAAAAAGATTAGTGTGAAAAAATAGTTATCTATAAATTTCGCTGAGTTAAATGGAAACTGGAATTTTTTAGCTTAACACTTGGATCCAACGCCCTTAAAAAACCAAATATCTAGAATTCTAGATATTAAAAACTTACTTTATTAAAAATGTGAGAATCTAAATGAAGAAGGGAATACGTCGTGATCACAATGTCCGGCCTGGAGACTTCCTGTGGGTTTCTCTTCCTGTTAGATCCATGATACACTTCCACCGAAAAAATTCCTCTATTCGTACGCTTACGAATTTCATTCTTCCACTGCTGCAGAAGTGTAGGTGGGCAAACAACCAGCGTACCACCATCGTACGAATTCTTTATGAAAGCTTGATTTAAAAAAAATAAGAAATTACACCAGTAGAAGAAACAAGTTGTAAAATTGGTTGACTTTTTTTTCAGAATTGACATTACCAGAAGATCCTGATTTGCTTTTCGAAGGTTGTTGATCCCAGTCGTCGTCGCTGTCTGCGCTATCAACTTCGTATATAGAAGATTTTCTTCTTTCCAACGGCATCGAATTCAAAATTAATGAAATCATAGTCAGAGTCTTTCCCAGACCCATATCATCAGCTAAAAGGATCAAATCATTTTAAGTTAGAAATAAATATAAAACAAGCTACATATTGTTTCGACAAAGATCTCTCTATAAAGGGTTTTGGGGCCAAATATTTTTCAAGTAAAATAAAAATACTCAATTTTGAAGTTAAATTTGGAATTCCACGTTTTTTGCAAAAAGTATCGAAATTAAATATTTTTTCGCTCTGTATGCAGTCTTATATTTGAAAAAAGATTAGCGCTACAAAACGAAAAAATATGTATCTATAATTTTCGTAGAGTAAAAAGGAGAATGGAATTTTGAGCTTAACACTTTGGTCCAACGTCCTTAATTTGAATAAAAATGGTTTAAAGAAGTTCATTTTTATACCTAATATGCCACCAGGGCATGATTCCTCATTCTCTCTGAATATCATCCATTTCAGAGCCTTTTTTTGATGAAGCATCAAGTTGACAGTGAGACCTACTGGTTCATCCGCAAACTCGCTTTCATCTGGGCAACGAGACAGCACATCTTGCAAATTATGCAATCCTTGAGCTGTTGCAGAATTCGTAGACGAGAAAGCTTTTAATAAATCTCCAAACACGCCATTTTTCGAGCCATCTTCATCTTCATCCTCATTCTGGTAATTTTCTTCGTCGCTGTCGGGGCTGTCGGAGTTCTGATCGTCATTCTCATCTGGATCACTCTTTATTACTTTTAGAATGGCTGACAGCTGAAATTTTAAAGCTTCAGTAATTAAACGAGGATTAATTATTATAATAATAATATTTATATTCAGTCATTCAATTGTTCACTTTGTCTGCACTTTGTAATTAGCTCTTATGTTTTTGCACGCTTTTTCGTATTTCTTTGTTTTGAAATTTTTTTTGACGAATTTGAAGGTATTTTTAGATTTCTATTATTAATAATATTAAAAATTCAAAATGTCATGAGAATGCCTGAAAATCCTTTATAATCCTTCGAAATCCTTGAAAAGTTTCTAAAATTTAATAAATTAACTCTAAAATCTATTATATGCAATACGACAAAAATAACATAGTTAGCATAAGAATTTCAATTTATATTTTCCCTGAAAACTACTCGCATATAGTGCAGGAATAAAGCTGTTTAGTAAACGAGGGAGAGCACTAGAAAAGCGCACAACTCGGAGAGCGAAGCACGACGTGCAATGAAAATGTGAGATTTTTTAAATCAATTTTATGAATTATATATTTGCAAAAATGTGACCACGTGAAAGCTACAATTCCTTTAGAAAAAACTAGTAACATTTTCTATTCTAATAGAAAGATCTGGGTTCGAAATTGAATGAGAATTTAGATATTTCATTTAATATATTATTCTTGCTGTGAAAAATATTTTAACTCTGCATGTTAATGTTTGGAAACATAAATAATTTATTATTTATAATTAAAACTTATTTTTTTGAATAAATAATATTTTAAACTATTTAAATAAAAGTGTTATTAAATCATTAAAGAGACGAATCGAAACATTATTTTTGCTAGTAATATATAAATAATTAAACTTCATTTAACAAATAATTAATCTGCTCTAACTAACGCATATTTCACTTACCTTATTTAATTTTATTTTCTGATCGAATTGGTTAATCCTCAAGTGCAACGAAGTCCGCCTTTCGTTTTTTGCTTTGCGAGCAGCAGCAGCCATGGACGATTTTGCATTTATATTCGCAAAAAATGCTGAAACATCTGGTGGGAGGTCATTATCATTCTCAGTTACTAAAAGAAAAACAAGTACATTTTTTTACATTATTTAAAATAAATAATTGTTGATAGAATTTAAAATGTTAGATTTTTACCATCCGAGATGGTTACTTTCTCCTCTTTAATTGACGACGGCGAGTTTTGGGTAATGTTATTTGAAAAGCTTGGCTGATTCAAGTTAACGTTTTCATTAGATTTAATGGTATTATGGTCAGCCAAAATGTTTTTAATGTCTTTCATCATTTCAATTGCGTTGTTACACTTGGTGTTGATATTATCCTCAAGTGTGGAAATAACAGTTTTTCGTAAGATTTGAGCATCTTGTAGAACTTCTCTTGAAGAGGAATTGACTGTATTTATATCTGGCACATCTGTAATAAATAAAAATAAAATTAGCTTTCTTGACATTATACACTTCTTTCATATCAGGAATCAACTAAAATATCTGCAGTCACTTCCTGGTGAAATTTTTCAGCGGAATCTAGGATGTAATCATGGTCAATATGATCATGTTTTAATAGATCTTGAAATTACTATTATTATCCAAACGTGGCCTAACTCTTCGTGAGTCTTCTATTTCCATGTCGGGAGCCGGTCGAGAATTGGCTTTCCTGAAACAAAAAAAAAATTCCAATTTTTAAGATATTGAAAACAAGTTTGAAACCGTTTTAAATTCGAAATTTGACTTCTTTATTTTATGCAAAAATTGAACCGCTGGCGATCAAAAGGGGGTACGCGTGGATTCAGCCTGAGAAGTATTGTCCTGAAAGTTAATTTAAAGTCTTTCGAATCTTAATTTTAAAGACTTATACTTGTAGAGAATTTCAAGGCGCATCTTTTTTTCCTCTTGCAAAAATTTGTAGGTTTTGTAGTTTTTGAAGTAATTGATAAAAAGTGGATGTTTCGAATCCACACGTACCCCCTTTTGATCGCCAGCGGTTCAATTATTTGAATTTTATATCTTTTTGCTCCGTATGATTAAAACTAATTTTAACTATTTTTTCATATAAAACGAGAAATTCGCAATCTAACTTAAAAAAACTCGAGATTTTTTTGCTCTATACTTTATACTTTTTGCTCTACTTTACACATATACATAGTAGTTTTATGAACAATTTGAAATAATAACGAGTACAGTACCGTCTCACTTATTACAACAGACTGGGACAGAGATTTACGTAAGTAAGTTCCCCCCTACATCAATCATCATTTTCCCCTTGCGCTTTATCCTCAAATCTGATATTAGCTTGAGAAAATCTAATATGTATATTTAAAAAAGCTAATGTCAAAATTTGACAGTTGAGTAAGTAAATAGGAGAGAATATTCAGAGGTAATTAATATTAATATATTACTTATAGTTACCAAATTTACCTACGAATTCTAAAAGTTTGAGTGTTTTCTGACAATTAAGTGTTGTTTGGAAAAAAAGTTTAATTATATTTATTTTGTTTGTGAAAATATATTGTAATTAAATATTATATTGTATATTTATTTCTCAAAATATATTTTCATACTTAACATTACCTAGAAATGTTACTGACGTGAGTGTCCATTTATCTTGCAATGTCGAATGCGGGCTCTTTTTGTTCAATGCAATCAATTATTTTCAATCTTACTTTCAAAAGAAGTTTCTTCTTTTTGGTCTAGAATTACAGCTATGCCATTTATAAACTCGTAACAATAAATTTCGATACAGTCAACTTCCGTAAATTGAACACTAGCTAGGATCAAAATACTCAAAAATTGAATACTTCATAAACCACACTTCTTGGGCATGGCAAGAGAATATTGCAGGCACGTATATTGTACTCGAAGTTAGCAAAAAAAAATACATTACAATGAGAGCAAAGCAAGTAGGGGAAGTCGCGATACCTGGTAGTGCGATAAGTGAGAAGGTACTGTAGAAAAAATTTTTAAATGAAGGAGATATACATTTTTCTCAAACTCGATATCTCAAGATAACTTAACAATTAACTTTGTTAAAATTTACAACACATATAATGACATATTCTTTATTTATTTCGATAAAAATTAGATTTTATTTTCAAAGAGCTGTTATTTCTCCAAATTTTTTTTTAATTTACTCTACGTCAAACGAAAGCTAATATTATAAAGAGTACGTGTTGTACATAATAGAAAAAAATCGATTGTGTAGATCTTGAGATATCATGTACACTAGTTTTAAAAAAAAAGTAGTTTCGACAAAAATGCATATCTTCTTCATTAAACTGTAGTAACAAAGTTAAAATATTAATTTATTTACATTGAAAATAATTCTGCATGCAGAAAACTTGTTCTAAAGATCAGAAATTATTATATAAATTGTTATCGTCCCTATAGTTGTAAATTTAAATCTTTGCAAAGATTCATAAGACAAATTTGTTGCCATTCATTGATTAAATTGAGGTATAACAAAACAGGAAATTGACAAACTAAAATGTGCTGAAATATGCAAACTCTATATTTTTTATATATTTTTTTTTATACAAACGATACTATAGTTAAAACTAAATTAATAATAAAGAAAACCGAATAAAATCGTTTTATTACTTGATAGTCTCCTGTGCCTCTTTTTCCTCCTTTGTTAACATTTTTTTTCTAGAGATATATTCGAGCACGTAATAGACACAAAAAGTGACACAAAAGTTTAGATATTACTAAATTAATAACAAATGATATCGAAAACGCGTCTAAACTCTAAACTGGCATCATTTCTTTTGTGCTTCTTTTGTTTTATAGTGAAATGCAAGAGACTTGAGCCGGGGGGGGGGGGGGCGTTAACGGAGAAAACATAAATATTGACCACGTGACCAACAGAAACTCTGATTGGTCAACTTCTTGGCCAGCCCGTCTTCAAGTTCAAAATAAATTAAACACCTTTTTGGCACAATTCGAACTAAATAAGAACCGAATACGAGTTTTAAATTCTCGAAAGAGGAACGACGAGCTTCCTACACTATACGAAAGTCAGAAATAATTTGCCGAAAAGATTTTTGAGTCTTTGGTAGTCAGTTTCCGTTTGACCCCTTCCACAAATTTGTATAGCCAATCAGGCTCCATTTCTGTAAGAGAATTCCGCTGAGAAAGGGCGGCAAATTTAATATATGCAGAGGTATTTACGGTATTTACACATCACGACATAATTTTCATTTTTTATTAACTATTCAATTTACCAAATAAACAATTTTCAGTCTATGAGCGGATTTTTAAACATTTTAATACAATTTAATTACACGAAAAAAAAAAACTTTACGATTGTCACAACATCAATTGCAGTTTTACCATATTTTACTATTTCTATAGTTGTGATAACCATAGCAGTTTTTTACGTGTAAAAAAGAATAATCTATATACAGGATTTCTAACAAATTTTATTGTGCATTCTTGGAGAAGTAACTATATTTAATATACAGTTGATGCATTTGATCATTTTTACGTACACGTATACTGCCTAATAAGTTATTATAACTTTTACATCTTGTATGTGCAATAAAAGTTGTTAAAGGCGTTGAAGCCAAGTTCTAATCTCAAAATTCGATTGAATTTTGAGATTAGATTTTAAATTTTTCGTTTTGAGGAAAAAGTATTCAAATAAAATTTTTTTTTGTTCTATAGACACATTCTTATTTTTAAAAGATGTAGGTATATACAGAGGCTAAAAATATCTAATTATAATATTTGTTCAGTAAAATGAGGAAATCGAATTTTGAGTTTAAAAGTTGGTCCAACGCCCTTAACGTAAATGGCCTAGTAATCGTCACCTTAAAGCAAAATGAAGGATTTTAAATGCTTATTAAACACCATTCCGATTTTCGTAAATAATTGAAGCGATCAAAGTATAGTTTAAAAAATATAATTTTGCTCGCTTAACAATAGATAGAAACATTTTTTTAAACGATCACAGAATGAAACAGATATAACAGATTATATTAATAACGCATTGATATCGTAACAATAAATTTCTTAACAAATTTTAAATAACCTGAGATCAAACATAAAATATTTTTGCATAGCTTTAGCACACTCCTTGCTTTTAGCTGCTTTTAGGTTTATAGAGAACCTAGAAAATGCTTTACTTATTATAAAGCAAAGAATAAAAAGAGAAGAGCTCAATAATCTTTGTATAAAAAAATCTCAAAATGTTGTGCTTTCATTCGCAGTAAATGAATTAACAAATTGTGAAATCTAAATGCAAATTTTTGAGATGTGAATGTTATTGACAAGATAACGAAATATCAATTCACATGTTTCATAAAAAAATAAATACGTCTCCCTAAAATATAAATACACGATATCAAGCCAAAAAAGGAATTTGTTCTAAAATATTTTGATATTTTATATTAAAAAGTACAATTCTCGTATTATTAAAAATATTCAGTCCTTTTTTGTCTGTAATCGAGAAAATATTTACACATTAAATACTAAACCTATATATGGATAATAACTATGTAAAGTTTTTTGCCGCTTTTTGTACCAGCCCGAGTCCCATAACCTACGTAAAAAATATATTTACGTTTAATAAAACTATTACCTAATTGAGCATGAATTAAAATAGAGACTAAGTCGTAATTGTGGAAATATGATGATTTTGTAGTTTTTCCATTGAAGCTGCCAACTTTTTCTTCCTTCGATCCAAAATTAATTTGATAATATACAAAATTGTCAAAGGAACGGGTGTCATTATCGCGCAAGACACGGGAGCAACTGAAATATAAATTAAGATGAAAATTATTTTTAAAATGTTCGAGGAGCTTTCAAAAACAATAATTATTCTTACCTGTCGTCAGATCTGCAGCTGGTTGCTCAAGGCCGAATCTAAGAAGAAATATCGCTATTCCAGTGTTCTGAATTCCTGTTTCAATCGATATTGCTCTCACATCAGGTCCTGGTTGTCTAAATATCAATGCCAAGCAGAGGCCAACGATATATCCCATCCACGGAAGTCCTAACCCTGCGACGATTATCTAAATTTTAAGATATAAAATCAAAAATATATCAGTAGATACAAACCCATGAACAGATACTATCAATAATATTTTTTTATCGACAAGAAATAAATCATTGCATAATCAATTACCTTCCAAGAAAAGAGTTTAAAGAGATAAAGATTAGTCACGATTGCAAAAATTATGATAAATATGATGAGAAGCACAGAAAAAGGTTTCATGATTCGAATCATGGTTTTGCAAAATCTTGGCATCTTTTTTTGTATAAAGAAGCCAATGGCCAGAGGTATTAATAAGCCGATTGCATACGTTGCAATTTTGGAATATGGCACTTGTAAATCTCCTCGGTCAAATATGTGTTTCCCCAAGGTAAAGAGCCAGAAGGGTATGAATGCTGAAAATAGAAAAGAAATAAGAAATAAAAATTAGTTTAAAAAGTGTAACTCGTTGTTATTTTACTTTAAAGGTGTTGGGTACAAGTCTAACTTCAAAATTCGATCTCTTCATTTTAGTTAATAAATATTATAATACATAAATAGATATTTTTTAACTTTAGTATTTTTTGCACAAAACAAAGAGTTCGAAATCTAACTTTAAAATTTCATCTTTACACTTTGCAGAAAAAGTATTAAACTTATACATTTTTTCGCTCTGTAGGCATATTTCTACTTAAAAAGTGAATATCGTTAAAGAGCTAAAAAATATAATCTAATTAAAAAATTGGTTGAGTAAAACGAGGAAATCAAATTTTAAGGTTCGAGATTGGTTTCAACACCCTTGAGATGTTCGTCTAGGAAAGGGAGATATAAAAATTACCAAAAGCCCCCACAGTGCATAAAGTAGTCATGGTAATTGATAGATTTAAATTTCCACCGAGCATCAATGTCCAGATATTAGAGGCCCCTCCACTGGGGCTGATACCAGTGAAAAATATTCCGAGCTGCATTTCAGGATAATCGGGGAACAGAATGTATCCAATAACGTAGCTGATCTAAATATAAAACAGAAATTTAAGTAGTAACGGATTTAATTATCACTTAAGAGATAAGAAGTCAAAGAAGTTGTTTATTACAACAGGCATGAGAACAAATTGGCAGAAGAATCCAATCGCAGGTCCTACTGGCCTTTTTAATGTTTTTCGACAGAGCTCCCAATCCATCGCACAGCCGAAATTAATGTAGAGAATTGAAACAAGAATTGCGACACTAGCTGTGAATATCGTGTCAATTGTCCGTTCTTGGCGTGTGACTATTACTTCCATAATACTCGAATTAACTGGCACCTAGTGAATAAATATATTTTTTAACAATTTACATTTTGGGGTGTATTAATTTGCATTTAATAAATATATTGATACTGACAAGAATTAATTTATTAATTATGCTTACCCCATTTAGATTAATGGAAATGATAATTTTCGCCTTGCCCAAAAATAAACCCGTAACATTAAATGTATCGTTCCAAAATCCTTTTATAACTTTATTGTGATTGAAAATTGGAAGATCAATATCTAGGACGTTCGAGTCTGAATTATTAGCAGTTATTTGTACTTCTGAATTTATAGTTGTTGGTAAATCGGTAAAGAATGGAACTTGAACTGTGTCATACATATGTATTTTCATTACAGTACTATTTATTGTAACTTCCCAAGAAGAAACTGCAGTCATCCCGAGGAAGAGAATTCCGACGACGAAGAATGACTTTGAGTCCATTTTCTAGAATATGAGATACAAAAAGAGTTATAATTTGTTATTCAAAAGATTTACGCGATATAAAATAATATATATAATAAAAATAGAGAATATTTTGAGAATTAAGCTTTTTAAACTATTAATAATTTCAATTTATTGAAATCGTGATATAATGTTCAATCTCGTTTCAAGGTTGAATTTCTTTAAAATTTTCAGTAAATTGTGATTTTAGATTCATTCTATTTCCAGGATATAAAATTATATACTTATAAAAGAACCAAATATCCAGTAACTTTATTACATAGTTCCATAAATAATTAATAATAATAAATTTGTTATGAAAATTAATTTACAATATTATACATATATACAATAATCCTATATATATTTATTTAAGATGATGATGGGTTATCCTAACCTATATTTGGGAAAGTTCGAATTTATAAAATAAAATGTTTGAAATGCGTCTAAATAATATACTTTACTTACAGAGAATATATTCAACCGGTAGTATAGTGAGGAAAAAATATTCAACTAACTGGTTGCATCACAAATCATAGGCCGCCTTCCCTTACGTAAACGTGTGTAAATTCCTGTTTAAATATTTATATATATATATATATAATACACGAGGTAAAAATGCGGAGCACAAAAAATTTTTTCTTTTTATGACACTGCACTTCACACATCACGAAATATATCAATGAGTTCTAATTTTATAAACCGTCGAGTTTTATTCTTATATATATTGATTAAAAATACTGTCGGCTCATCGCGTGTGGATAAGTATCCATATGCACTTATGTATATAATCACGTTGATAGCACATTTACATATGCACCATAACCACATGCACCATTTTTAGACTTTATATAGGATAACAATGAGAATCAATCCCATTAACAAACACACATCAATTAAAAGTGGTATATATATTCTGGAATTCTGGAAATTCTCTTGGAGGGTTTGAAGGAATAAGAATATGTATATGTATGTATGTATATGGGACTTCTATAAATGTGTGATTGCAGTGTGTTTATGGATTAACAAAAGCAGTGCCGTATTTCGTGAAACCTGAACCCTGACGCGAATGGTCGGAAATATTTGGAAATGTAATCGGATCGGATACACAAAAGCCTTCTCTTGCTCTACAGATGATGAGAATGTGAAAATATACTGTAATACATTAAAATTATAGATCTGACTTTGAATAATGAATACGTGATGCACTTGTTAGATATTATCTAGACCTCATGGGAGATCTCACGTCCGTGATAAAAGTCGAGAAATTCATGTCAAGTGTCTCGACTTAAAATTTATCTTATTGTGATAAAATAAAAGCTTCTACAACTTTTTATCAAAATTACTCCGGAAACAATAATCTATCTATATTTCAATAAATGCGTCGACAACAAGATTTGCAGAAAGATCATTCGCATCGCATTAATTTGGAATAAAATTAAAATCTTTATAGTCGAGAATATCTTCACATGGTTTACAGATTAAAAATGTTGATTGTTTATTTACCATAAACATTCTTTTCAAGATATAAATTATCAGAAATGAACGACCTTTCCTCGCAAACGTATTTTTGTATACATATATTTAAATTACTGCGCATGCAAGGAAATTTGTGTTTGTTAGAATTCCTGAAATTCCAGCTCGAACAACTTCTTTATCACATCATCCATTTGCAGTTCATTCGATAAATCAACAATCAATTCATTTACTAGTTTATCAGCGATCCTAAAAAAATTAAATCCGCATTAAGGGCATGTGATACTTTACCATAAGAGCAATTTAGTTTACCCAATTATACATTCATAATAATAAATATTTTTAGCGAATAAGAGTCAATAAACCTTCCTCTCATGTACACGAAGGTTTGTTAACTCTTATTAGCTAAAAATATTTATTATTATGAATGTATAATGGGGTAAACTAAATTGCTCTTATGGTAAAGTATTACATGCCCTTAAATCTAATAAACGAGAGACTTTTTGTAAACAACCTTATTCAAGGAAAATTTTGAACTAACCAAGCTACAAGATCCCAAGGTTTGTTTTGAGATTTACTAGAGTACATTGAGTTAGATTTAGATGCAGATTGATACTCATGTCTGTATTCGAGAAGCTCCATCTCCGTATTATTAGAGATCATCAACTGAATGAGTCCATCCTTTAAATAAAATGATTTTTTTAATTGACATGAGAAAAATGTTTAACCTATACCTAGTGTTTAATCTTCTTAATTGTCACTTACTTTTATAAAAGATTGATGCCTATGATCATCATTGACTTGACATGATGCATCGATAAATCTGGGCTCTCTTTTTTTATCGTCTATCGACCTCAGACAAATTAACTGCATATTTTTAGAGCCTGTTCGAATTTCCTTCACGTTCCTAATATGTTTTTCATATAATATGGCTCATAAATACAAATAAAAAGCATATGAAAAATAGATTAATTA
Organism: Synergus umbraculus; assembly: GCA_900474325.1. Taxonomy (NCBI): domain Eukaryota; kingdom Metazoa; phylum Arthropoda; class Insecta; order Hymenoptera; family Cynipidae; genus Synergus; species Synergus umbraculus. The sequence continues at coordinate 19,866 of UCOK01006362.1, read as the reverse complement.
AATAAGTAGATAAAGAGGAAATATATAATACCTTAAAATCGTTGAGGTTTCACAATCATTACTTTCTCTCAAATTCTCTTTCGAAATATTTTTCTTCTCGTGCTTTTGAATAATTTCCATAAGAGTTTCCATAGGCACTGACGAAAACGATCTGTTTTCAGAATCGTTCGGCTGAAAATTAGAAACAAAAAGATTAAAGATTCTACGTAATTGATAAATTTCAGAATTAAATATTCTGAAGAAATTTAGCAAAATTACTCACATTAATTCTAATGAGCGACATTAAATCTGCTATTACGGGCACTATATTAGATAACTGATCTGCAGTAATCTGAGTAACTTTCTTAGTTAACTCGTCTTCATCTGGAAGGGAAGTGGGTTTACTACACATTTCAGAATTTTCGAAGCTATGAGATCTTGCAGAAAGTCTTTGGACTTTAGAGTTTTGATCCAAGCAGATGCTTTCAAATCTTCTTTGTGTTTCAATACTACTACCCTGAAAAGACCTAATTTAATTTTTTCTGCAAAGTTGAAATATTAATAATATGATAGTCTATCACGGAAAAAATCGAACTCTTACAGCATCAGAATCATTCGGTAGAATTTCCATCATTGTTTTAATATCATCCTCTTTAGGCGGTATCATAATTTTTGTTACTCCATTTCTAGGTACTTCTTTAAAAGACTTGTGAGTAACAGGACTAGGATGAAGAAACTCAGGCGTCAGAGGTCGGTTATTAAAAACTGATTTCGAAGTAGTTAAACCATTTCGCTTTTTTCCATTCTGCGAAAGACCTGCTGAAAACATTAATTTTATTAATTATAGGAGAAATTTCCGGTGTTGTCCCGGATTTAAAAATATTTCAAGTAATTTTAAGAAATCTCAAGAAACTTTTAAAGATTTCAAGAAATTTCAAGAGATTGTATCTAGTTTCCAATAATTTAAATAGAATTCAAAAGAGATTAAGGATTTTCCAGAAATTTAAATTGTTGTCAATATATTTTAAACAATTTCAAAAAACTTTTAATGTTTTTAATTAATTACTAGAGAAGCTAGGCAATTAATGAAAATTTAATGAAAAGAATTAGATTAAAAATTTTTTTTATTTTAATTAAACAAGTTGAAGAACACTTTCAAAATATCTAGAAAAAATCCAGAAGCCAAATTTATGACGCGCTGAAGAATTCGGTTCCAACAGCCTCAAGGGTGATTTTGTACTCTAGACTTTTTATAAAATTCGAAGAATAGATTTACTTGTTCTTCTATTAAGATGACTTTTAGGCAACCGAGAATCCACATTGTACATACTGAGACGATTTGTAACTTGTTTTCGAATACGTCTTTTACTTCGTATTGTATTACTAGCAGTCGCCAAAGTCGACCGAGTTGTATGAGTCAAAGCTTGTGACTCATTATCGGAAGTAAATCGCAATTTGGACAATATTGCACTGCATCTGTTGTCCGTGTCCTTCCCCTTTAAAATTTAAAAACCTCGTTAGAATTTATTTTAAAAATACATAAAATCGAAAGAAAAATGTAGAATCGTTTACCAGAGGTAAACCTTCTATATCTCCAGAGCCAATATAATCCGGAGCAAGATGTATTTTCTCGCAAAATTCTTTGAGGTCAATGACAACTTGCAGGATTTCCTTCAGCTTTCCCGGATGTCCTTTAAGAACCGAGCTAGGAATATGTTTACAATATGCACTCAGTGCGTGGAGTAAAAGCTGATGAGCAGTAGCCAGCTTCTGTTCAATCGCCTGGACATGAAAAATAACACCCTTCCTGCCGATCTTTTTCTTGAAACTTGGAGAAATAGCATTTACGTGTCTTCGAATTTCAGCAACTTGCCTTCCCAGGTCGTACAAATAATTTCTGGCAAATCTAATTGAGAATTCCATAACTCGCTGTTGCCGTCTATGAAGGTCTCTATCGCCATCTGGAAGAGGAATTCTGCCAAGTCTGTGAGCGATTTCGTCCAGGACTTCGGATATTTTCTTCTGCGTTCCTAAAATTTTAGCGGCAATCATTGGATCTGGTCTCACGTACATTATCTCTTCTCTATTAGTAAATCGATCCGGACTCAATTCCGGACTGGAACTGTAATCTAGATCGTGCATCGCATGAAGCAATTTTTTGGAATGATCCCTTCTCTGTCTAAAATCACGGGCAGATGAAGATTTCCTGGCGTTATTTATACCTCGGCGGTTTGTCTCCTCAGTTCTCTCAAAACTGGAGGAGAGGAATCCCTCTTCAGGAATTGTAAGAAGAAAATTCGTACTTTCAGTGCAACTGTCTTTCATTACTGAAATCTTCTTCGGGTGTTTTTCCTCTACCACTCGATCCTGTATAAGAAAATTGTAAAAACAAGGTGGTTGGATTTTTATTTGCCGCCTATACATCAGAATCGAGATCACAGCTGCCAAATGATTTTAAAGAATTTTATAGAAATTTCAAAAGAATTCAAAATTTACAATTTCAAGATTTACAAGTAATTAAAAAATATTTTTAAGTATTTCTGGAGATTTTCAATTATATTAAAGAATTTTAAAGGATTATTATAAAACAACTCCAAAGAATTTAAGGATCTTCAGGACATTTTATAAGATTTTATAGATATCAAGTGATTTTAGGGATTTTCAGATATTTTAAGCAATTTCAAGGAATCTAAAGCGATTTCAAGAGATTTAAAATGATTTAATGAATTTTCAAGGAATTAAAAAAAATTCAAAATAGTTTCAAGATTTTCAAGAAATTTCACAATAATTTAAGGATATCAAGCCATATTAATGACTTTCAAGAGATTCTAAGTGATTTTAAGGAATATTAAGAATTTTTAAGAGATTTCAAACAATTTTAACATAAGATTTTTAGAAATTATCATACGTATAAAGTATTGATAAAAGCTCGCGCTTTTGAGGATTTGGAGTTTGAGGCGCACAGAAAGTTTTGAATAGTTACCTGAAGTTCGTATTTTCCTTTGTGAGTCCTCTTATTTATTTCTGGAAGTGCGTCTTCCTCTAGACGCTGAAGTTCTCTATCTACTTCCTCCAGACCTCCAAAATCCAGACGATTTACATTCTGTAAATTTGGATTGATTTTATTCAATCGACAATACAGTTTTTCTACATCTTGTTGCTCGACGAACGAGTTCCACGCATATTCTTCCTCAGTTTTAATTTTCTGTCTCTTCACGTCTTTCACTATATGCTTAAATTGATTCGAAGGAATATACTGAAAGAAATAATTGAAAATTTATTTTAGTTTTAAAATAAACAATTATTTTTACTATTTAATTAGAATTAATTACAATGAGAATAATAATACAAATTTCGGAGCAGTGAATTGAGAATTAATTTCTCTATTAGAATATAGCACATATTTATATCTTTAGTCTTTAGAAAATACCTATATGTAATAATAAGGAATTAATGTCAATACATATACCTCATAACAAAAGTGCTGCTGGCACAACAAAACATTGATTCTTGCGGTTAAAAGATCTATGCATTCATTATTTACAGATTATTTATACTATTTATTTAGCTTATAGTATATATTTATTATCCTAAAAAGTACATTTTCATATAGAAAACGCGTAAAACAAGATAAATAAGAATACAAAATTTTAATGCATCAGGTTCTTGTCTGAATTTCTGCGTCGCCAAACGGAGCAGGGGATTAAAAAAAAAACAGGAAGGAAAAATACGAAGAAGGTTGATGAAAATACCTTGAAATTAAAGTCGTCCTCGTCGTCGTCAGAGAGAAGAAAATCTTCTTTCTCTTTATTGCTTAAATAGCCAAACTGCAACGATTTCATGTAATGTGACATTTTTTTTTGGTTATGTTTGCACCCGGGAAGGATTTTGCCGAATTTTACTCATGGGTGCAACAATTATTTACGTCCGTCGATATGCATTATAAAAAATAGCCGTAGAAAATATATAGTAGTGTATACACTAATTATAGAAAATCAATTATGGAAAAATTCATGCAGTCATTATCAGGAAAATAAATACTGCCGACGGACGCGAAGAATTTTACTGCTTTTACACTTGTTTACACTTCAAAGTGTATGTATATTATACGTATATGTATATATTATAAGTGTGTAATGACTAACTGGTGTAAGTTATAAGAACTAAATAAGAACTGTCAACTAACACCTGTCAAGTCTGTCTCAAGCGGAAACGGCGCGCAACGCGGAACGGCGGAACTCGCGGAACTGCAGCAACATTAAACATATGTACATATATACATATGATACATATATATAATATACACAGCATATATGTATAATGAATATACCTATGTTTTGTTAGTTTTGTTCGTTTTGTTGATCTTACCTTTAAATTCTAGTATATAATTAATACATATAATTATTTTGTCGTTGAATAAATTGGAGAATGGAATTTTGAGGTCCAACATATTGATGATTTTTCTATAATTATTTCTCTGCGATTACTTTCTATGATGATATTTCTATAATGAACTTTCTATAATCGCTAAAAAATTATAGGAGATTGAGTTATAGAAAAATCATTATAGGCCTATGTTGATTTTCATATAATACTTTCATTTTACTTTAAAAATATTTGAATTAAATATTTTCTCGTTCATCTGCACGCATAATTCTATTAGTTGAAAATTGATTAAATTTACACCCTCTAGCACCTATTTTGAAACGTTATTAAAAACCCTTTTGAAAAAATCCTTGAGGAAGTGTTTGTGTTATTTTCGGATGTAGAAAACACAAAAAAATTCGCCAAAATTTCCAAATTTCTCAAGAAAATACGCGAATCAGAGAATTAAGCCTTGCGAAATTCCTCAAGGAATTTGAAAATCCTTTACGGATTTCCTCGTGTTTTCCTCGACCAAAAATAACAAGAGAATTTCCTTAAGGATTTTTTCAATGGGGATTCCTTGTAGTTTTTAAGCAAAAATGTAGAACTACTCTCTATTCAGAATTAAAATCCAGATCAAAAAATGTAAAACTAATTCTTAAACCTTTAAAAGTGCGACTTAGGAGCAGGGAAATTTCTAAGATTAATAATAAAAAATAATTTAGCAAAAATAAAAAAAAATTGAACGAGTGGGTGCGGCCATCGACAACTAAGCAACCCCCCCCCCCCCCCCCCCCACAACCCTCAAATGTGGATCAATACTCGCCGGCTTCTTTGCTTTTCTGCTGGACGAAACCGACAACGGTGAGCTTTGAAAGTTTATAGTAAAGCAGCATGAGATATTCGAAATTGCAATTTTATTTATTCGCGTAATGTTGCGTATAAGATTTGCATTTTCTCTTCTTTTGAATGATTTCTGAGCCCCAACCCTTTCCAAAAAGTGTTGCATTTTATTCCTCAATACAGAATTCTTTTTCCCCGTTTACTTATTCTCAATGTGTCCCCATTTCAGTCGCGACGACGCAAAATGAAAATACTGTGGTCAAAAATAATACAGTGGATTTTCTTATTTCAGTTGTTATTATTTAGAGACATCTGCTATAAAAAAGATTATTTCTTGTAAAAGTTGAAAGGAATGAAATAAAGTGTCCGAAAAGTGACAGAAAGGGATTGAAACCGGCACGCATTCTGCTGCCGATATTTTATATTATTTAATAATTTAAAAAAATATGTATTCTAAGTGTTTGCTTTTTGACTAATAACATTCTTTTTCTTACAGTTCGGGTATTGAATTTGCGACTAATATCTCATCTCTTGGACGAAGAGAATTTTCGAGAAAAAAAAATCATTGACTTTCATCGTCAGTGATTATCAAATTCCATCATGACTTCGAAGGTTCTCGTGAAACTTCCGACGATTCCATTTTCACAAGTGAGAAACTGTGATCTTTTTAATTATATGATAAGAGAGATTGCGGTTTAGAATTTTAAAAACTGAGACTGAAGTCTTTAATTTTTTTGTCTCAAGAAAATGAAAGACTTAATTAAGTTTCTTTATACTGGAAAAAACTAAATCTTATATGGTATAAATTATTAAGAGTTAATTTCTAATTTTCAAGATTTTAATTCTATTACGTTCGATTTTCTTTAATGTACTTAAGAAAGGATTTTAATATCCAGGGCAAAAAATCATCACCAGAATTGGTGAGTCTACCAAACCGAAATGAAGGCACTGCACAAACGAGACATCAAAGACTCAATGGTGATCGAACAGCTCAATTGGAACAGAATATGAAATTTTTACAAGAGCAACATCAAGCTACACTCGTTGCTCTTCATCAAGAAGTTGAAACTTTGCGTCAGCGAAATAGAGGTACAGAAATCTTCTTACAAAATCGCAAGATAGAGAAAAATGTATTTGACGAAAATCTCTTTATTTAGACCTGCAGTTTCAACTGGTTTTCTCAAAAGGATCTGGCGTATCGAGTACCGCCTCTTCTCCTGAAGAGAGTGGAAATGGGTTCGTGAAACCAAAGGTCAGTGTTAACTTATTTATCAGTGTAAATAAAAATTATGGGTTCAGATTGAAATTACTTTCTAGCAGTTGATGTCTAAATAATTCGCTTAATTTTTCAGGGAAGCCCAACGTGTGTTAACGTCACTCCCCTCCAGGTTGAACTTCTGGAAAAAGATCTTCAGGACATCAAGGCTTCTTTAAACGAGGCGAAAACGCACAATATTTATCTATCTGACATAATCGAGAAACAGAAAAAGTTCGTATTTTAATGGATTTTAAATAATTTTAAAGGATTTCATGGAATTTAAAGACATTTCGCATGTAGTCGTGAAAGTTTTAAGGATTTCAAGAGGTTCTTTGTAATTTTAGACATTTTTACGAATTTTAAGTGATTTTAGCAGATTTTCATATTTTTAAAAGATTTCTCTGAATTATAGGAGATTAAACGTGATGTTTTT